>JAVYIG010003863.1:0-20000 GCA_035222895.1 Strongylocentrotus droebachiensis
TGATAGTGATAACGATAATGATAATGATGATGATAACAATAATGATAATGATGATGATAACAATAATGATAATGATAATGATAACAATGATAATGATGATTATAACAATAATGATAATGATAGTGATAACAATAATGATAATGATAGTGATAACAATAATAATTTTAGTGAAAATAAAACTCAACGACATCACATATTTACAATAATATCATATCAATAATGTAAATGGATGTATACAGAACACAGTACAACATAGGACAACACGACACAAAGACAATGTCTCACTCTAGTCATCAAGGCTTTTTCTGACATGCATCAAGGTTATATATCATGATTGTAAGGAAACCGAGACTGGACTCGAAAAGGAGAGGCTCCACTGCAGTACATTATATAACAATAGAATTGACAATAAGGAAGTATACGATTTATTAAATGCCAGGGGACCAACATTCTACAAGAAAGAAGGTAACAATAATGATATTAGTTGCATCTAATGCTAAGTTCACACCGACGCCGAATTGATGGCGCATTAAATCGGCGAGCAAAGCGGCGGCAAAGCGTAACAAAGATTAATTAAAGCGTAAGGACCGTAATAGAGCGTGAGAAAGCTTTGAGCAATTCGGGACATTCGGCAAGAGCGTCAATTTTTTTTAAACTGTTTAAAATTTGAGGCGATCTGTCACGAATTGCGTAAAGCGGGGAGAGCGTATTAAAGCTTATCAAAGCGTCACAAAGCTTATCAAAGTTTTGCTCAAAGCGTAGGAAAGCTTAACAGAGTTTAAATTTTGGGCGGTCTTGCCGAATGTCCCGAATCGCTCAAAGCTTTCTCACGCTCTATTACGGTCTTTACGCTTTAATTAAGCTTTGTTACGCTTTGCCGCCGCTTTGCTCGCCGATTTAATGCGCCATCAATTCGGCGTCGGTGTGAACTTAGCTTAACATATCTCAGGAGATCGTGAGATTTTTTGAAAAAATGACGCCGAATTGATCGCCGATTTAAAGCGCGACATCGGCGTCGGTGTGAAATAGGCATAAGACGAACAGAAGAGTTTGCTGGAAGTCTGAAAAGAGAGGCAGAAAGTCCGCTAGTTGCTGCTCAGGACCGGGCAATGAGAACAAACTACAGGAAAGCATAATCATGAAAATAACAACGATAATGATAGTAATCATGATAATAGTTGTAGTAGTAATAGTAGTAGTGGTAGTAGTAGTAGTAGAAGTTGTAGTAGTAGTAGTAGTAGTAGTAATAGTAGTAGTAGTAGTAGTAGTAGTAGTAATAGTAGTAGAAGTAGTAGTAGTAGTTACAGTAGTAGTAGAAGTAATAGTAATAGTAGTAGTAGAAGAAGTAGTAGTAGAAGTAGTAGTAGTAGTAATAGATGTAGTAGTAGTAGTAGTAATAGTGGTAGTAGTAGTAGTAGTAATATAAGTAGTAGTAGTAATAGTAGTAGTAGTATAGTGGTTTGTTTGTTTGTTTGTTTGTTTTATTCACCATGTAAAATAATTGTTTAGAGATAATAAAATTCGGTTACAATATATAATAATAATACATAGTAGGAACAATGCATAAACAAAAAATGTTTGAAGCGCAACGTCCCTAAGATAATAGCTGGTAGTAGTAGTAGTAGTAGTAGTAGTTATAGATATAGTAGTAGTAGTAGTAGTAGTGGGCCTAGTAGTAGTAGTAGTAGTAGTAGTAGTATTAGTAAAAAATAGAAGTAGTAGTAGTAGTAGTAGTAGTGGTAGTAGTAGTAGTAGTAGTAATAGTAGTAGTAGTAGTAGTAGTAGTAGTAAAAATAGAAGTAGTAGTAGTAGTAGTAGTGGTAGTAGTAGTAGTAATAGTAGTAGTAGTAGTAGTAGTAGTATTAGTAAAAATAGAAGTAGTAGTAGTAGTAGTAGTAGTGGTAGTAGTAGTAGTAGTAGTAGTAGAAGTAGTAGTAGTAGTAGTAGTAGTAAAATCAGTAGAAGTTGGAGTAGGAGGAGAAGGACTAGTAGTATTAGCAGAAGTAGTAGTAGTACTATTAGTAGTAGTTGTAGTAGTAGTAGTAGTAGTAGTATAGTATTAATGACTGCTTTGAGAGAAATAGTTGTTTTTATACGCTCAAGGGAAGGTTAGAATTGTGCTATTTCCCGAGGCGTGCCGAGGGGAATAGCCCAATTGTAACCTTCCCGAGAGCGTATAAAAACAACTATTTCTCGAATATTAAACCAGTCATTAATACTTTTATATGCCGAAAAAAAATAGACTAAAAAATAAAAAATAAACAATATTTTTATTTGATGGGATTCGAACTCTTGCGTACATGAGGTGATGTATCTTCAAACAACGCCGTTGACCACTCGGCCATCTCGCACTGTCACCATGTTTAGCAGTTTTCTCCAATATATACATTAAAATAAATTGAAAACGGATTCGCGTGATGGATGCTTCGCAAAAGCTCCATTAAACGGACCCTTCTTTTACTTTTGCAATGAATATTGGCACGAACTTAGATCAAGATCTATCGGCAGATGTTGTTTTTTTGTTTTTGGAAGTTTACTTTCGTCTTCATGTCAACAATGCAAGATAAAATTATCGGAAGATCGATCGAGATTCAATTGTATTGAAATTACCGACCAATTTTTTCGCACACGTACGGTATCCTCAATCGCTCAGACCATTTTTTAACATGTAAACCTATGGGGTAACCATGGAGACTGATCTATTTTCCCAATAACCATGGTTATTGGGATTTTAGAACTGTTTTAACCATGGTTACTGGGAATTTTCGGGAACAGTTAAAGTTTATGAATGCAATTTCGACCAATCGGATTGCTGGATTACTTAAGTGAGGTATATAATAGTAGTTATAATTGTAGTAGTATATAATAGTAGTTATAATTGTAGTAGTATATAATAGTAGTTATAACAATAATAATTGCAACATATTAAAGTCTTGATAATGATACCATTGGCCCGTATTCTGAAGTCAGGTTTAACTTTAAACCTAGGTTTAAGTCTAGTCTAAGCCTCGCCTAACTCTCAGATTTAAACCTAGGTTTAATTTTGCGTTTCTGAAGTCAGGTTTAACTTAAACCTGGGTTTAAGCCTGGTCTAACTCTGTGGAAATTGTACACATATTTAAACCTGGGGTACACCTAGTTTAAGTCTGGCTTAAGTCAGGTCTAACTATTTGTTGGATATTCAGAGAAGAAGAAGACACCATTAAAAGGCATTTCGACGAATTATTGCAAATAATGAGACAGGAGAGACCTCTTGTGGAAAGAAAAAAACCTTTCACAATCATGGCGACGATTATTTTTTTGTATCGCTGTCGTTTTTTAGTTAAATACCAAACAAACAGCGATTTGCACCGACTCCGACACTAGAGTTGAGAGACACACACATCGCTTGCGGAACCATGAAAGTGGGCCTTGCGATTTTATGCCTTTGGCAAGTTTGAATATTAATTTGGATACTTCATTTGCTTATTGAATCTTTATGCCTAATATTTTCTAAGTCTTAAGATTTTATATTTTATATAAGATTGTGTGATTTGTATAGTACGACAATCCTTGAAACTAAAAAGTTGCCATAGTAAATCAACACGTATCACTTTGTTGCAGAGGAAAACAAATATAGTAGCCCCATACCTTTAGTTTGACGTTATGCTCACGTAGTTTTGAAACTGTGAGTGCAATACACATTTTCGAATTGCGTCCCAACGATGTAAACAAATGCGAGTTAAAATAAAAATGTAACTGTTAGGCCTTAGGTTGGATTAGAATTAAGAGTAAATTAATGAAGAGCTAAATCTATATTTATAAGACAATCATGGATTAGTATAATTAAGAGCCAACGAGTGTATTAAGCCGGAACTCTAGACCTAGATCTAGTAGAGTTTTGGGTAGAATCTGCCCTAGATCTAGTCTAGACTCTAGACCTAGACCGATTGGGCGCGCCTAGTCTATTAATATTATGATGTCCCGAACGATGCTAGAGGTCTAGATCTAGACCTAGGCCTTAATAAGATTAAATGACTGAAAGAGAAATGATCACAAATACCTTCTTGATGCAGAATAACTAGTCCAAAGTCAACATTGAAGCTCATATAATATGGTCGAATTTTAAGCATTTTTTGTTAGGACAATGCAATATTTCTAAACCGTGTGTACGTGTAGAAGGTCTAAAAGTTTGTACAAATGAATGCGCGCTCGATCGATGATATGCGCGCACGGTGATCGAGAAGGGGATCATGATACCCGACATGTCGGTTCGAAAAAGGATTCCATTGTCCTAAAAAAAAACTAAAAATCAAACAAATTGGCTTCAGCAATGACTTTGGACTAGTTATTTTGCATCAAGAAGGTATTTTTGATCATTTTTAGTTTCTCTTTTAGTCATCTAAATCTTATTTAGAGCATTTTTATGTTGTTCTGGAATCTGGGCATGCAGAAATTGTAGAATCCCAATTTGTATATTATTTATTATTCGTAAAGATCAATTCCACCTCGATTCAGACTTTTTCAGCAGTTTAACAATTAATCAAAGGGTAAAACAAAAATAAAAAATCACGTCATAACGTTCAATGGTTGCTTCGAAAGAGATTTGTTTGTGTCGAATATTTTGAATTGAAATTATTAAATTTGCAGCACGAAATCCAGCTATAACAAAGCCTATATCAGCTACCCTTGAAGATGGATGAGCTGTACTGAGCATGTGCAGTAGAAGCAGACTACATCTCCATGGTAGTTAAACCTTGGCTTAACTTTAAACCTGGGTTTTAGACTTAAACCTGGGTTTAACTAAACCTGGCTTTCAGAAACTGAAATGATACTTAGACCTGAAGTCTGGCTTAGTTAAACCCGGGTTTAAAGTTAAACCTGGGTTTAACTAAACCTGACTTCAGAATACGGGCCCTCGTGTCTAACTACATAGGGAGATAAAAGGAATGAAAGAAGGCAAGGGAGAGAGGGGCGGGGAGATCATTGGCGATTCAAAATAAAATACAGCTACTATCACTACTACTAAATTGAAAGTTGCCGTCAAAATTATAATGAGCTTTTTTTTTCCTGTTTCCATCTCTGCATGCTACTATGTTTTCTGTCTCTGCTTTCCACATGATTTCACACATATAGTATTGCATTTTGTAGAGGCGGTGTTCATGTTTGCTTTGTTCTTCCCCAGGATGTAGGCATACGGCTCCAGCTCGTTATGTAGGAACGAGGTTTTAATTAATGAATATCGAAACGACTGGCGGAAACACTCACGGCGATTACAAATAGACAACGAAACACTATATACTGGTCAGCGCATGAAAACCCAGTCACGTCAACGAACCGACACACCAAGTAAATGCAGACAATGGACCAAACATAAAAACCTACACATTACTCTGAAAGGCAAATCATCGGTGGATTTGGAGTCGATGTGAAGTCGGTTAAGCAGTGGGACTGGGGTAACGATCGAGGGGAGTGGGGAATCTCGATCCGAATGCGAGGAGATAAAATTAATTAATTTCGATGGAATGGATATGTGATTGCTTTCTTGTGCAATGGCGTGAAAAGTCGCGTTCAGATGGTGGAAGCGGTAAACCGGAATAGTAGAAGTAGTAGTAGAAGTACGAGTAGTAGAAGTAGGAGGAGGAGGAGGAGGGGGACTAGAAGTATTATCAGAAGTAGTAGTATAGTAGTAGTATTGGTTGTTGTTGCTGTATTATATATATAGTAGCATTAGTAGTAGCAGCAGCAGCAGGTACAGTAGTAGTAGTAGTAGTAGTAGAAGTAGCAGTAGCAGTATTTGTTTAGTAGTAGTTATAGTTGTAATAGTAGTAATAGTGGTGGTAGTATTAGAAGTAGTCGCAGTAGGCATAAATCTAGATAGGGCAAATGAATTTCCCATCAGTTAATTACTATTCGATATCTTCATAATTCACATCATAATTGTATACTGAAAGTGAAAATGAAAACACCCCCATTCAGGCACGCACGCACGCATCAACACAACGAGAAAATTAAGCCACTCTTCTTCAAGGGGTAGGTCAGCTCGGCTTGAAAGCATGAACACAGAAAACTACATATAACATTTGCTCAAAAATTGTTTGACAAATTTAATACACATTTCTAATATTTTATTGAAATACAAAATGATACATCATGATTTGACAAATAAATGTAAAACCCCATATTCAATTTTTTTTTCAACCATGTAAAGTATCCAGTAAACAAATATTTGATTACACATAAGAATCATACTGTCGATTGAGACCTTTAGGCCCGATTTCACAATGGAGGTTTAAATTTAACCCATGGTTTAAACCCTCATTTACATAACCCATGGCTAAGTTTAAACCATGGGTTATGTAAAGAAGGGTTTAAACCATGGGTTGAATTTAACCCTCCTTTGTGAATTCGGGCCTACCTAGTACCTCATCCAAAGGGGTGTTAGTATACATTAAATGATTTTGTATAACATGATTTTACTAATGACCGGTAATTAGAATTGGATAATGAGCGGTCATTATCCAAATTACGCGTTAGACAAAATAAATGCCTGGTCACGTGTACGCTTTCAACCAATCCTTTGATTAGGATCCACTTCATCATCTTATAAAAGTAAACATTTACACCAAAAGAAATTGTCATCATAGCGACACCATCAAGTTGATGTAGGCCTACTATTATAATGAGTTTGGTGATGAGAATAGTCAGAATATTTAAAATATCGCAACGTAGAACAAAAATATACACCAACTTAACAATAAAGTCTTTATTATATTATGTTCACCTCGTCGAAATTGAATTGAAAGTGTACTTAGCGGTAACTGTCTGTGATGGAAATGCAAACGGTAGGTGAACTGGTAATTCTGTGATTCAAAAAAGGAAATAACATAGGCAATATAAAAAAAAATATGGGGGGGGGGGAGGAATGGATTCGATTGATTTGTTTTGCTTTGATTTGTCTTTATTTAATGAGTGAAATGGTCAATTACAAGCGTTGTGGAATGATATTTCAAGATAATTGTTAATTTCGAGGAGAGAATATCATAAACATTTTAATTTCACAAAATATTCAAATTAACGATATCAGATACAGATGCGTTTCCGTTCATCTATCCATTCATCAAATTAAAATAATAAATGTTAGTTTTAAACAGCTTTACTACGGAGGGAGGACAATGCTACCTATATGTCATTCCGTATCTAAACAATACATGTATAAAATTCAACATTTCATAAACCTGATGAATATTTAATAGGAAACCCAAATATTGTAAAAAGTACGCCATATCAATTAATGTCCCCATCAATACCTGCTAGCTAGGACTGAGACTTTACTCTGTCTCACTTGTTTAATTAATAAACACCAAACCTGTTTCCAGTATTTTCTTATAAAAATGCAGTCAAATATTTCCACATTATACATTTCACCTATATCTTGCCATTATGTTGTGTATGCATGCCATATACTCCATTGCTACAGTGTTGCAGTCCTCTTCCTTTCTCTTTCTCCAAGCTCTCTATCCTCTTCTCCTCCTTGCCTATCCCTTTCTACCTTTCTTCTATTTATAGTGTATAATTGTATATTCACGCATACCCAATACAAGTCATGCGATCCGCGCCTTCTTCCTTTAAAGTTGTAATACAAGTTCTTAAAGGTTATACAAAGTTTTGAGAAATTTTGAAAATTGGGTGGATAGTGATTCTTTACAATTTTGATACATTTGGATGCCCCTGTGGATGTATTATAAGCACTAGACAATTTAGCACCTAAAACACTACTGCTTTCGAGAAAAATTGAGTGTAAAAATTTACCGGTTCTCCCGGTAAATGTTGATGAATTTCAAATAGCGCCTACGGCCGTATAATGGTAGCTGCGACCTTGATAATCTCAGAATATGTAGTTGTGATAGGCTATATAATTTCCAATCGGAAATAGCTAATCTGTTGATTTTAGTCAAGAAACATTGTTGTATAGCATTACCATCTTGGCCTTGAGAGGGAGCTACATGTATACAACATAAAGAGTTTATTATCTACAATTTCATAACTTTAAACTCGATTTCATCCGCGACAACGATCACTTAATATTGTAGGATCGCATATGCTTCCAATATGTTCATTTGAACCAAACTCGTGACCACTGAAAACTTTGTATGTTCCTACGTATGTTCCTGCGTATACATTCTATTGTTTGAACAGATGTCAAATATGTTGTCAAATTGAATAGAAGAAAATAAATATTAAATAAATGTTAATTTGACTTGTAGGGTTTGTTTAATTAAAATGTCCATAATATTGTTTATTCAAATTGGCAAACATTTCTGAAATGTCATTCCGTAAATATTGTGATTGATCAAAGTTAGTCTGAGTTAAATAATTCTCTCCACTTTGTCAACTGCCTAATGAACGTTTAATCAATGACTATGATTGAGTGACATCATTAAAACATCAATTAAATCAAATTAAGTAAAAAAAAAGCTGCTTAATGAAGAAACTTGATATTTAATAATGAACGTTCACCGATTACACGCCAGCTATTATGATAATAGTTTTAAAGGTTATTGATTTTTTTTTCTTGCAACATCTGTTAAGAACTGGGTCTTGGAGAACGATGGTTCTGAAAACATCTGCTAGCATAACTTTTTGTGGTTCTAATTTATATAGGAAAAAAAATAAATTGCAATAATAACATATTTGGTGTTTTTCAGTAGATTTTTTCAAGTATTACTCACGGAAAGATTTAAATCCCCATGGCCACTTATTATAGGCAAAGTTAGTCCACTGATTAATTAATTTTTTTGAAGTGGAGATTAATTGATATGATCGTATTTAATCTAAATTTCACACATTTGGGGGTCTATAATTGCCTTAATCGCAGTTTTAGGTCTTAAAAGGGCACTAGAAATGTGATAAATAAGAATAGAGCAATAACCATACACTTTGAAAGCATTTGCGGTCTTAAACAATAATTCAACTAGCCCTTTAAAGGAAGGGGCGAGGGGCACATGCTCACCCCTAGCTTCAATCGAATAGCGCCGGAGAGAGGAATGGAGAAAGAGAAAGGGAGATGGGAAAGGCTACGTGAAAATAAAATGATACGACCCCCCCCCCCCCTGTTTCACACCCCACAATCACACAATGATCTCATTCTTCGATACTTCATCTACCAAGTACGTCATGAACTAACCCACCCCCACCCCCCTACCCCCACCCCGTCGTCATGACTCATGCCCCGCCAACGGCTAGACGAGATCAACGCTACCCCCATTGTACTTGGCTGAACAAGGCAGATGTTTTTGTATGAATGTTAGTCATCACCCGACTTCCCTTTTTTCTGTACTGATGTGTTTTAAAACAAACTTTGATACCGGTCGCTTCCTTTTAGCAAATCAGTCCTCCGTTTAATACATGAAAGTTCCATTCAAAGGGAATCCAACAAATAATTGACGACTACTTGAAAAAAACAGCAGAAAAATCAGGGAAATTAGAAAAAGAAGTCTGGTGAAAGTTTGAACGAAATCGGACATTCAAAAAAAAGTGAACTTTTGAAAGTTGTAATTACATTTAGTATGGGCACTCCAAATAAGCTGACTCGGAAATGTTGCTGAGACGTATTGACGGGTAAAAAAAAATCTCTCATTTTCTTCAAAATGTATGACTTATGAGGGTGGGGTGTTTTTAGAGGACCTATAATAAAATGTTATACAAAATCATGATCATATTTTGAGTGGTGCCCCAAGGGAGAAGGCACTTTTAGTAGAAAGGAAAAAATAACGGCATTTCTGTACACGACGAAAAAGGGAAAGTTATCCACGACTACGTCACGCTCCACTGAAAAAAAGACCAATAAGAGATTCGCATAGATTTATTGATCTCAATTTCAAACATTCATATATCCTTTATTATGGGTCCGATTTAATTCAAAATTTCAGCATTCATTTCAATCAATTGAACGTATCACAAAGAGTAGATTACCGACAGGTTTAGTCCACGTAGACAGTCCTCATAATTTCCAGAGACTACTCCTGAGGCAACTTTCTGAAACTAGACAAATTCCTAGCCTTAAGAAAAAATGACTTAAATGTTTTTAAAGATCATACTTAGGAAGTTTGTTGAATACGGGCTATAATACCCTTTTCCTATTGAACATCTGCCTCATGTTTGCAATCTTTAGTTAATAATTATGTAGATATTTGCAAGAGTAGAAAATGATTTTTTTTTTCGAAGTTAACACTTTGGGGCGATTAATAGAGTTCGTGTCAACATCGGATATAGCTCGAAGTGTAGTCGTGGCGACTTCTTTTTATACTCGTAGCGAATCGTGATAATATCTGGGTAATGATAATGTTTACAAGAGGCGCCATTTTATCCCACCATAGACCCGTTTCGCAAAGCCTTTTTTCAATGACAAATGACAAAAATCAGTGACAAATCTGTTGATAACCAATCAGAAGCAAGGATTTCAGTAGCTTATAACATAAAACTGTCATTTGTCACTGGTGACAAGTTTGTGAAACGCTCCACAGGCTTGATTGTCTGTAGCCGCATGCATCAGTAATGGTATTAAATGTCATATTTTAAGTTTTGTCTAAGGGTCATTTTATGGGTTCGGGCAATTTTCGTGACACACCAGAACTGAGAAATCATGGCTTCTATCAGCAGTAACAGTGTTATTTCAAATTAAGTTTAGAATAAACAAAATAAAAACTATATACAACTATGTTTTGAACTCTTTCTTCATGGTGCATCAATATTACAGACATAGGCCTAAATGAAGCTTATGAATTGTTATTTATAAAATGTGATGTTCATGTAATGCTGGTTTAAAAAAAAATAAAAAACGCATTTCAAGCAATCATTTTGACGAGAAGCAAATTATGAAAGATAAATGATTCTGGTAGATTCTAAAGATTCAACAGATGATTTAATCTTCCATTTGTGGTAGAAGATCTCATACCAGCGTTACATGGACATCGTCGTATTGTTTGCCCCAACCTCACGGAATGGCCCAATTATTTTTGTATGACATCACCCTTAAATGGCGCTTCAAAGATCGGAGTCAACAACAAAGTGGCGCCTATTGGAGAACCTGGGGGTGTTTCACAAAAAATCCTAAATTGAAGTTGGACTTAACAATTATGGAAAGCCGTTAGCATCTATGAAAATATTTTGTTAAAAGATATTTAATAAGGAATAAAATGTTGATTCATATCATTCATATTTCCTATTATCAAGGAGATTTCTTGTTCTTGATGTGGATTTAATAAAAAGTCTAAAATACTTGAATTTTCGCTTTTTAATATATTTTATTTTGAGGCTACAAATGGCTCTCCATAATTTCAAAGTCTAACTTAGACTTAAGTTCGACTTATGATCTTTGTGAAATACCCCCCTGAGGATTAACCTATCCTACAATATTTATTCATTACAGCTTACTTGTATAATCCAAACTACGTCAATTGTCTTGGTTTTTCCCACAAGAGGGCACCCTACGCTATTTGCAATTAGAGTACCTATATATAGATAGGTACTCTATTTGCAATCGGTGACATTGAAACCACACTACTACAACATAACAATAGAAATTAAATTCTTTTAAAAGTTTCCTCACTTATGTTGCTGTGCTGTAAGTCATGTGCAGCATGTATGTATTACTTTGCTGATAGAACAAGTCATTGATAGCGTGCATTTGTAGTATTCTGTTCATATCATTCTAATTTATTTCTATTCTTCTTCTTTTTCTTCACCTTCTTCTTTTACTTCTTTTTTATTTTATTCTCCTTCTTCTACTTCTTCTTTATGTTTTCCTTTCTTTTTTTTTTCTTCTTCTTTATGATTGGGAAGGGAGTTTCGGAAGCGAGCAATGCCATAAGGTTTGATCTACGAAATATAGGAAAAATCGATCTGTTATAACTATTCAAAAAAATCAATTAGTGAAGTATAAAATAAGAAAGTTGATTAAAAAAAAAAAATCTTAGGGGTGGATCGGACCTAAGAAAACAAATTCAGCTGTCCCTCTTTTGAACCATCGAACCATGTAACCCTGGCAGCTAGCAACAATCCTTCAATTTGATTAAAATCTGTCCCACAGTCTAATGATGGTTGGGCTGCCGAGTTTGATCTTTGATCGCACGCAGACGGATTATTTTCCATCTTTATTTTTTTATTTTTTTATTTTTTATTTATTGATTTAAATTGTCAATTTTCTTTACATCAATCTTTGTGGCATTGTATACTAGCAATAGATGATAAGGCAAAAGCTGGCCGGGATAGGTCTTTTTTCCCCACGACAGTTCCGGACCCTAGTATGAACTCATTTGCATACAGCCAATCAGAAGAGTCTAGCTAACTAGCAAAACCCATCGTTAGCTTAATCGGTAAGGACAGCGTACTACAACGTTGGACACTTGGACTTGTGGGTTCGAGTCTACATTTTTATTCAGTTCTATTTGTTGCCTTTATAAATAGTGAGGCAAAGCAATAAATAATCAAAGTCTAAACTGCTAATGACGTATATCGTATTAGCCAATGTCCGGAACTCCCGTGGGAAAAAAATGACGCGGCCGGGAGGGGAGAAGGCCTAGGGTAGGGAGGGGCTGGGGTAATCTATTGATCACCTCACACAGCTATTAGTGTGAAGCCTGAGAATGCCTAGCTCGTGCAGTTGCAGGAGGTTCATGAATTCGTCGCCCATGGCGTGCGAGGTGCTGAAGTGTTCCTCGTCGAAGTAGTGGTAGGGTACGTTGCGCATGGCCTCGGACTGGAACTCCGTCGGGAACGGCCAGAAGCCATAGAGATGCAACTCGTCACACACTGTCAAAGCGAAGTTGGTCACGTAGAACCCTGCATCGGGGAAAACAATAGGAATACACATCATCATGACCTTGATCAACAGAAGAGCTTCACTTAACTGTTTGTAGGGTTAAGAGTCGAGATTCGCGCCCTCATCGTTGGGCAAGCATACAACCAAAGCATATCACTGATCTTTTCCGAAAAGATCAGTGAATCATATTTTACTAATTTAAACCTGAATTTGGGTTAAGGTTTGACCTAAAGGATAATTTTTTGATGACGTCATCTTCCACTGAAATATGAACCCGTCGCTGGATTCAAGTCTAAAAAGAGGGAGGAGAACGAAGACACAGTTTTTTCCCTTGAGAATAAAAGAAAAACCCTAGATAATCAGCTGACTTGCTGTCTTTGACTTTTCTCCGAAGAATTAAACTTCGAGGTAAAAATGCTGTCATCTATGAGACATAGAATTACTGATCGTTGTTTTTGCTATAACAACATTTCAATGGGTGGCGAGGTCAAGATGTAAACATGTTTGAAATACAACCTTTATCAGGTTCAATTTTGCTCATGTATATCGAAGGACATGACTTGTTCTCCGTTAACGAGACAAGCTCTGCATCATTAAAACTGGCGTAACCACTGTCCACGTCCCGCGCTTTTCATCCCTACTCAATCCTCTGTGCATGCTTTTTAAAATTCTACATGAAATCTAATTTTTCGCATATAAAAATCAGATATCACAGATAACGTTCCCCCTGTTTTTTTAAGAATAGCATGTCTCGGATATATTTTAAGTGATTCTGGAAGTGTTTTTTAGTTGAGTATTGATGCGAGCGATGCGGCTCATAATCATTAGTCAGTCGAGTCACTGGCGCACAGAAGTTGTCTCGATATAAATGAAGAGCACATCCATTATCCTCGAAAAATAACCGTCTAACTTTTTAGGAGGAAGAGAAAGAGAGGGAGGAAAAGGAGAGAGAGCTAGAGAGAAAGAGATAGCTAAAAAGGGAGAGAGAGAGAGAGAGAGAGAGAGAATGAGAAAGAGAAAGGAAGAGACGGAGGGAAAAGTACAAGGTGGACTGGTCTACCTGTAGATATAATCTTGGTAACGTTCCTGTCCTTCCAGAACTGCCAGATGGCTTTGAAATGGTCCGGGTGGCCGACCACGAACTCGTTCTCGGTGTTGTTGTAGAAAAAGGAGGCGTTGAGACACAGGTCAGTGTACCTGTGACTGCTTAAACACGGGAACCAGAGATACCCTGCATATTCCTTCATATGTTGAAGGAAATGGGAGAGGTTGCGATCGCTAGCAAGGCCACCAAATCTGTAAAGAGAGGGGAGAATAAACGTCTTAAAGGCATCGTTTAACAATGCTAAATCTGAGATGCACGGCCCTACGCGTTATCAGTGTCTGTGATATGGTTTAATATTGAAGTCCTACACAATAATCGCGCCTCAAAATGATCAAAAAGTACCTAAAAAAAAGTTAAAATCTTTGAGTGACCGGTTTTACCATACTCGTTTCCCCAATAGACTGTAGTGTTATGAAAACCGTTTAAGAAAAAGTTTAAAAATTTGGTTTCGATTTTGAATCATAAATAGCCTGATAATCAGACAGGCGATCGGGTTGTAAAAGTCACGGGGTTCCTGACTGACCTAAAGATGTATAATTACCAATGCAGCACGAGCTAATCCAAATTTTGTTTCAGAATCTGAGACAAAGTTACCGGATCCCTTTAAAGGCAGGGTATTCTACTGACACTACATTTCAGGTTTTACATATACTGCCATTTGCTGCCCACAATGTCCTGTCGTATCGACAGTCTTGTCCCACAGTGCATCACCAACTGATTTTAAGCGGCGAGATAATGGTTGGGTGACAGGAACCGGAAATCACTCTATGTACGCATTCACCAAAAGATGGCACAATCGAAAAGAGATTGCAGCATGGGTTATTTATTGCGCATTGGCTATTAGAGTAAACTGAACGATTCCACAAAATATGAAAACCTCAAACAATAGAAAATGGGTAAAACATCTAAAAAATTAACACAAAATTGTCAGTAATAAATTATAATCACCCCCAAATCTTACATCAGGCGTTAATGTATTTTATCTTATCTAAAATCAATCAAGTTAAGTATGTATATACATGTATATGAAGAAGTTTTCAATGGAGTGTCTCAAATACGTGCTAGCCATTAATTTGCATGGATGTTTTTTTAAGAACAATCGAAAATAAACATTTTTTCTACTGAAAGTCCCTCTTAATTGATTAATGTTAATCGGTGAAAAGTTAATGTATTAAAGTTACAGTAGTTTCAGTTAATTTCACCTTTTAAGGAAAATACTTGGATTAAATGTTGTGAAGTTGCTTTTAAATCCGGCATCTTCGCTGTGGTTTCTCAACGGAGCCGCGTTACACCTGGAAGGGAGAAAGAGAGAGAGAGAGAGGGGAGGGAGAGAGAGAGAGAGGTATAAAGTATAACGAGTGAGTGTGTGTGGATGGAGAGATTGAGAAACCGGGGAAAGGAGAGAAGAGTGGGAGAGTAACGGGAAGAGAGAGAAAGAGAGAGAGAGAGGAAAAAACGTGGGGGTAAGAACATGTGGAGCGAAATAGAGGGGGACGGAGAGAGAGAGGGAGAGAGAGAGAGAGAGAGAGAGAGGGGGGGGGGGGGCAGAAGAAAAAAAGAAAGCAGTCCGTAACAGACAGAAACAAATAACTTACCATTATTTACCAGCAAAAGGAGTATGGAAATACATAAAACATGAACAGAAACGATGACTCATGATTCGTCTGTATATCATCAAGTATAAAATTAATGTCACCACAAAATATCGAATGAATTTCTTTTAGTCCAATTAGATGATTAGATTTTACAAACAAATTGTATTCTATAGGAAAGGCAACGCATGCGATTTGCCTTAATTGCAAGTTACTTAATTTCCAAATATAGCGAGTTTTTTAATTACTTAAAGATAAGCCTGAGTTCTGGTAATGATAGAAAATAAAATCTCACAGAAACCAACAAAAAGTACACTGAATGAAAATAGAAAATGTATAGGGGCTGAGTAATGAGCATAGAAAGGTAAGAATATCAAGGTAAGTAGGCCGGACATCATGTGCTTAACAAAAAGTGCAAACAGGGAGTTCGAATGGTGATTTTTATTAAAGATGATTCCAGCAATTTTTTTGTGAGGTTGTTTTTATTTTAATTGTTCAAACAATCAATCTTCTGCAGGGTAAACAATCCAGAATGAATTATACCCATGTTCTCTCGACATACGATGCCCATACTAGATCTCAAGATTAGCTGGGAGACGTCAAACACTTATCAACGGTGATCCTTTATTTTCTTGAAAAATTCACATAGAAAGATAAACATGAGGTTACATTTAAGAGAATAAGAGGATTTACCTGAAAACAAAGTCTGCGTCGTCAATTTCTTCACCGCATGAATTATTTAGTAATGATCCGCTGTTTCCAACCAAACTGCACTTTTTGAATCTTTTATGTCGGAAAGGTGAATTCTTTTGAGGAAAAAAAACAAAAGTGAAGACGATGTGAATTCCAATATGATATTAATTATTCAAGTAAAATATGAATCAGAAGGACATGTCATATATCAAGATATTAAACTGAACATCTGGACAGAAAGCTGTAAGAAATTAAGAATTAGTATTACATTATTATCAAAGTGAAATGAGTACACAAAGACGGGAAATACTGCAATATTATATCGCACAATATGAAATAAATTTATCAGACATAATGGCCCGAATTCACAAGGGAGGTTTAGATTTAACCTATTATTTTAAACTCTCATTTACATATCCCATGGTTTAAACCATGGGTTAAATCTAAACCTCCTTTGTGAATTCGGGCAAATATGCCAAGTATAAATATCAAACAGCCTCGGTCAGAAAATACGTCGCAATTTATAAATCAGATTTCATTATCAGGCAGAAAAAAGTACAATATTAAAATGTGTTACTAAATATTAAATTAAAAGCTGATTATTGGGGGGAAAACACACCACATACTTGCAATTTTACATTAGATTTGGGACAGAAATGAGGCCGATTTTAAAACATAAGCTGTAATATAAAAAAAACTAGATATCAGACACAAGCTATTACCATACACATTGCTAAATATTGGACATAATAGGAAATAGGTGTGGTGGCTCTGTGGTAGAACATTGTAGGCCTCGCCATCGTCAGATTCTAGGTTCAAAACCAAGTCGATGCATTCGCACCCAGTTAGTGGTATGAGGTATTTACCCTTGGTATACCAAGACCCTCGGAGAGGTCTATAAACGCTATTGCCACTGTTTATTTATTTACAAGCTTCTGCTTGTATTGTTAGAAGTCCTTTACATCATTAATAATCAATTGGGGGATACAGGATGAGAGTGGGGAGAGAGAGAGAGATAAAAGGAGAGAGAGAGAGGGGGCGAGAGAGAGGGGGAAGGGGTGAGAAAGACAGAGGTAGAGAGGGAGAGAGAGAGAGAGAGAGAGAGAGAGGGGGAGAGAGAGAGAGGGGGTAGACAGGAAGACAACAGAGAGAGAGAGAGGGGGAAGAGAGATATAGTGAGAAGGGGAGTCGACGTGTTTCAAAGAAACTACTAAAACTACCATCATTGAGATCAAAGCAGATTATAATTTAGATAACAGGGCGAAAATAATGATTACGATTTTTCAATATCTCATTTGGGGGACTAAAAAAATTACAACCGATTTTTCATCAGACATTAATAATGATGATGATTGGTAGCTGGTTACTGTCAAACATATCAAAATATGCCAGTGATGCTTGGGTGGAAGGTTATTTCGATGATAAAGCAATATCAATTATGAGTACAGACAGAAAGGAAAGTAAATACGTACATGTGGAAATGAATTATAAACAGACTCATTCATGAGGAAGTGCGTGCCGTTGTTGAATTCGTGTCTCTGTGTTTTTGAAGTGATATAAAATTTCAATACACTGTCGGCGTTCGTATTCTTCTGTGAGGCGATGACCATGTGAGGGCGTCGTTTGGGGTCGTACAATAGCTCCTCCCTGCAAAAGAACAACAATTCTGGAAAAATTACTACAACATATTTTCAAACAGTATTTAAACCAAAAAACGATTTAAATACTCAAAACTTTCATTGTGTGGAGGTAATCATAGCTTGGTAGTTGAGCTTATTATAAACTATTCGCTGTGACCTAATCGTCACCCTAGTGATCTCAACTATCGTAAACGGGGTTACATTAAAATGTATGAAACACACTTACGTGAGTCGCAAAGATAAGATGAAGATTGACGAATCTTTTCCGTTTTCATTTGATCTTTCTTTTAAAGCCAATTTTAGCTCTTTTTTTTCTCGGGGAAAAAATAAACAAGTAGACAAGATTTTATTGAAAGGCCAACCTGAAGCTACATTTTTTTTAATGCACTACATAACCGAGAGTTGACACACGCATCCGACATTGTCAAAACAAATTAATACATTGTATAGCGCTCCTTTTGATTTTGACTAGTACCATTCAATTTTTTCAACCACTTAAAGATTGCTTTTAATATCTTGGGCATTCTTCTTTTCAACCATAATACATGTCAGAACGCCTTTGCTTGCGGTGTAACATAATTGAGTCGCCTGTAACTATGGCGATGGGTTATCTAAGTACTCCTATAGAAAAGGCAACGACTTTGGCGGCATTTGAAAAGAAAATGTGACGTCCCTGGAATTAGATTATTCTATTGAAATAATAATCCTAAGGAAAAAAACAATATTGCATGCAGTGGTGATATTGTAACTAGATTTCATATTCAGAGCATCAACATCAGCATTACAGGTGGCTAAATAATTGAAGATTGTATTTTTTATTCTCAAACAAAAATGTCAGCGACATTGTGCTAAGCTTTAGATTGTATTACTCGTATATTTCATTTCTTACAAAGAAATGTGAACTAGTGTTTTGTGAAGACGGGTGGGGGCGCTTTTCCAAAGTAAAATGTCATTCTTGCTTGTTATTACAACATTATTATAAAAAGGTAAACATATTTCTTGCAGTTTCGCCTCACCCATAGATTCTAGCGCATTGTTCCCTTTCATCATGTTACTTTATTGACTGATTGATTGATTGATCGATGGATTGATTAACTCATTCACTCCTCCGTTCGTTTATTCATTCATCTGTTTTATTTTACATACAAGCTACACTGCTGGTTAGGAAAAAACATATCTTAGAATGTACTTCATAATATTACAACTGGCAAACATCACAAGCTATAACACACACAGTTGCATTAAATTATGTTATGTCTCATATTGTGATCATGGCGCCTCTAAAAGCAGGTGCCTGCTTTTGGAATCGTGAGATTTGTATCATTTTAAGAGAAGATACATGTGAGACATTAATGACATTCTGAGTTACTGCTCAAGGGCCCTGCTCAAATCGATTACCGTTTTGGTGTACTATTATATAGTAGTCCCCGTGGAGTAGTTGAAATGACAACATCCACCCCCCCCCCTTGTCATTCGTTTCTTATTTCTCCTGTTCATCTTTTCTATTCCTCCACCACACACCACCCCTCTCTCTCTCTCTCTCTCTCTCTGTCCATCTCTCTCTCTCTCTCTCTCTCTCTCTCTCTCTCTCTCTATATATATATATATATGGAGTCGGGCTAACTCGGACCAGGGGACAACTCGGCCCAGGTACAAAAACGGTCATTTTTTGTCATTTTAGGTATAGGGTTAGGTTTAGGGTTAGGGTTAGGGTTAGGGTAAAATGACAAAAATGACCGTTTTTGCAGCTGGGCCGAGTTGTCCCCTGGTCCGAGTTAGCCCGGATCCATATATATATGTATATATACCCTCCCATGCCATAAGTATTGCAACATAGACACACACATTACACAGGAGACAAATAATTACATGAAAATGAGTGCTGTTTTAATGAATATGTAGTGCATCATTTTTTATCATACTATCAGGCACATTTTATTGATATATCAATAGTCATTTTTCATGTAAGATTCACGAGTCTCTAGTATTTTGTTGGATATCCTCGCCTTCTAATGATGGCGCGCATCCTTCTTGGCATCGTCGCGTAGAGTCCTTGCAATCTTTCTTGGGTGATGCTGCCCCAGGCCCTGAAGATAGAGCGGACCAAACCTTCCCTCGTGGTTGGTCGGTCTTTGGTGTTGGCTCTCTTGATGTCATCCCACAGATTC
>JAVYIG010003863.1:22500-55000 GCA_035222895.1 Strongylocentrotus droebachiensis
ATTAAATCGGAATGCATGTACGCAGACAGGACAAATTGAATGGAAGTGAATTTATTTGCGGAACCAGGCGATTTGGATAAATAGAGGAAACGGGCGGGTGAGCGGGCGGGGTGACCTTGGACATTGTTATCTCGTGAAGATAGTAAACCACTCGAGAGACGACAAGCAGTGTGAGTATGGGTCTAAAGTGCATTAACAGCTCTTGATATTCACAAGGACCGAGTGTAAATAGGGGATAGAGGAGGATTGAGAGAGGTGAAACAGAAGGTAACCCTTGAAAAAAAGAGAAAAGAGACATGTGAAATTGCTGAAATCACCTTGCATGGGATCGGAAGTGGGCGATGATTGTGAGGCGGAATCAAAGTTGATGAGAAATTTTCCTAATTTGTTTTTAGCTGAGTCTACGGATTTGTATGATTTAGCCGACAGGGGTCACAATTTATATACCCCCCCCCCCCCCCACTAAAAAAGGTAAAGATTAAAAGAACGAAGATAGTAGGGAATCAATAACATGAATTGGCCACCAAAAGCCTGAAGAAGATGAGGAGGGGATCAAGAACTGCATTTAAATAATGATAATGAAAATAGAAGGAAAGAGGAGGAGGAATCCATACACACATACAGAGAGATTGCACATAAAGAAGAGAGAGAGAGAGGGAGAGAAGGGGATGGATAGAAGCAGAGCCAGAGAGATGGAGGATGAATGATATATACAAATTAATACAGAGATTTTTAAAGGGTGATGGGCGAGGGCATGCAAATTACGAAGCGTTAAAAAACCCATGGATTTTCTAAACACGTTCTGCAAAGAAAGCGTGTTACGAATTTGTCATGCCCGCCTGAATATATACTCGCCTACATACTGGTGTATATACATATAATGCACGTTCACAGCTCATATTCATGTATGCAGGCGCGTTTTTTCTGCGAGGATACCTATGGCTTGCAATTAGTAATAGGAACGAAATAAAAATCGTAGACTAAATTGCACCCAAAAAACGCCGCAATACAATCTCTAAAAAAGTAAAAATAAAATGTTCTCTTTTTTTCTCTCAATTTGATTTGATTTATTTATTTATGTTTGATTTTCTTTTTCTTTTGCATTTTTACAAATATTGCAAATTTACACATGACAAAAGAATATATGTAGAATAAAGTAAGGCTGGCTGTAACAAATCGAAAACATCAAACAGGAGGGTTGACAAAGTAAGCAAAGCTTGATAGTATGACTACCCTCAAAGGATACATAATAATACAAATATGGAGGAAAGAAATATCGGTAAAAGGGGAAAAAGACAGAAGAAAAAAAGAAAAAAAGAAAGAGAGGATGCGCATCATAAGATTCACAGATGAACGTGGTTGGATTTCAATTTGTTATATAAAGATTAAAAAAGAAAATGCAAATTTGAATCAGTCAATATTCGATGTATATGACAAAATTCACATCACCGATTCATATATACAAAATGCCTTGAAAGCAATCCAACAACAAACAATAGGATAGTAATTTGTCTCACCTGTTTTTTTTTTCCTTCTTGCTAGTAGGTCTAGGCTGCTGCTAGTATTAAGTATATTGATTCCCTTTCGTCGATAGCCTATATCTTTTTATTTCTTGATTCGTTTTAACTCCACAAATAGAGAAGCTTCAATAACACTTCAGTACGGAATTGACCCACTTTGCGCTCAAGTCTTGCGAGACTATGTATTCGTCGAGAGAAGGTGTTCTTAAAGAAAAATGGTGGTTAGGGAGCTTGGGGGCTTGGGGCTCTTGCATTGATTTTCTACATGTCCTTCGATGAAATTGATTTCCAATTAAGATGGTCTATTTTCTCTTTCTTTTTCTTAGTGGGTGGGGCTTGATCTTTTTCTTTCTTTTTAGAGGGGAGGCTTGAACATCCCCCCCCCTTCGATTGTTCCCCACCTGCAGATCTTCCCTGCATGTTTTATCCTCTCTCGGTAAGATTAGAACGTAGCTGCATTTATTGATGCTGGGTAAACGTTTATAGCTCGGGCAGGTTAAACGGCCAGAACATGACTTTTTGTAACGTATCTGTGATGCCTTTCAGCAGGTCTAAAGCATCTTAATATTCATAATCCAGGGCCGTGTCTTACAGAGAGTTGATATCAATTGCAACTTATTTGCAATTGATATCAATCGCAACAATGTACATAATTAAGATATAGGAGACTGCAAACTTGCGATTGATTAGAGGACTTACGATTGATTTAGATCAATCATAACTCTTTGTAAGACAGGGCCCAGGAGTTGTTACAGAACAAGTCATAATGCTCCCTGACGTTACTTTGGTTTCTGTTTGATGCGTTGATAATACAATACAACCTCCCTAAATTGATTTATCAATGATACTAATTTTGTAAGGTAAAAGACATGAGCATCTTTTCATCTCTAAATTGGCACTGCCGCAGTTTTCCTTCTTTTTGTTTCTACGGGTTTTTTCGAACAAAGGTATATATCATTTAGAGGTGTCGTACTCGAGTGGTTTAACCAATTGACCGGAAATCCACGACACGGCACTAACCCTCTTTGGAAAGGCATTAATCTGTATATTCCACTCCATACCCAGGAGATAAATGGGGAACTGGTAGGATGACGAAGTCCTTTGTGATAGAAACTGTCATGTGCCCTCACGGTGACCATAGCAGTATACCACAGTTGACCGATTCATGCACAATTAAATATTTACATAAGATTAGGGATCTCGGCTATCAAACGTAATGAAAGCTTTCTATCATCTATCAAATTTCTTTTACTTTTCCCAAATCGTTTCTCTGATATCTGCTGTCAGAAAAAGCTACCTACAACAGTTAGGCTGCTGTTGAATGCCTCCATAATAATAAGGCCTATTCCTCGTCGAAATGACCCAGAAGGGATCAATACACGCATTTTCAATGAATATGTTATACCTAAGCTCTGATTCGTGCGTATAGCCATGCCCGTGACAGCCCGGAAAAGGATAAGATTTCGAATTTACTAGATCGGAAAGCGCGCCAAAACAGGAGGGGTATCCATAACACCTTGGGGCCCCAAGGGGGAGATCCCTCGCCACCATTACTCGAGAAATTCCCCGTCCGACATCTGCTCAGGTGCGTGCATTATGACAGTACATCGGTACTTTTTCTTCTTCTCCTCCTTCTTCTCCTTCTTCTTTTTTCTTCTACTTCTTTTTTTTGTCTCTTTCTTTTCTCTGTTTGGTTTCTTGTTTCTTTTGTTGTTGCTCGGTTGTTTGTTCTCTTTTTATTTCTTCCGTTCTCTCGTTTCTCGCAGTTCATACGTGTAGTAAGCCCCCCCCCCCCCATATAATTATATCAATGCCCCCTCAATGGCTGAATCCATGTTACGCCACTATACTGTTAACACTCTCACTGAGCAAAGGGAAAAGAGTAAAATGTGTATAGACCGTGAATAATATACACACTTTCACTTTAAATTACAACGGTCCCAGTGTGATCGCTTATAGGCATCACAACAAGATATAGGCAGCTACATGTCTCTATAAAGGTCTATAAAGGTTGATATAACCAACTTAAATGTCCAAAAATAAACCGGACACAAACATACTTGCCATATGGCGACATGACCAGGAAGGGATTTTATCGAGAGTGAAACGAAGAATATAAAACCGGGGAAAAGAAAATTATCACTTTACTTGGAAGCGAGATACCTTTGTCATGTTTCTCAGATCCATTACCACTTTCCCTTCTATTTCTTTCGTTTTTAAACTTTTTTTAGATTTGACGCGGCAAAAATAGGGCGATTTTTTGTCTCTCTCTTAAGTGACGTAAAGTGCAATACACGACACATTTCTGTATTTTAAAACACATAACATAGCTCCGTGAATATACGCGCAGGACCTTTCCGCGCGCAGATACCATTTCAATTCAATTCTGGTTTTATTGTAAATAAAAACATACTGAATAAAAAGTCCGGAGACTCATACAATTCAGTTTACAAATTATAAATACATACAAGAATAAAGAAATCAATACTTTTAGCAATCTTTTTTTATATTAATTACTGATTCTAATGAACTAAACAACTAATTTCAAACAATCTTGAAATAATACATGTTCTAATTATGCAGTTGTAACGTTTAAATAGTAAAATATGTTGTGACGGACATGTGCGCTATATAAGAAGCCACCATTATTATTATTATTATTATATGCAATTAAGTAATACACTTTCAAATTAATAAGTAGTCTTTTTTTAACCTAGTTGACATTTCTTTTAGAAATATATTTCTATATACCGGTAGATGATTTTCCGAGAGATATGATAATACAAAATATACAATTTATGTTTACTTACAGAGTATAGTCCTATCATTATACAGGTACTATGAAATATTATTTAATCTGATTAATTGGCATGACAAGAAATTAATAAATTACATCTTGGTCACATATGGTCATTATATTGAGTAAAAATATCTATAGATTTGAATTCAGGATTCGTGTGAAGTGGGGAATGGGAGACTGTCTGTAACGCTCTGTTCTCATTTTGGGGGTAATATTAATACACGTTACTATAAAGTTTTAAAAAGGCAGCTTTTTGAAGCGGTTAACCACGTCATACCTGAACGAGGCTTCATTATCATCATCCGACAGTAGTAGTTGGATATTCAATTTGCATAGAAGTGGGATGGCCCACCTTGATATATCGTTAAAGATTTATGAGAGATTCCATATTATTTCAACATTTCGCTCTCTTATATTAGTTATCAGTGAGAGTAACAGAGTAAACATAATTATGGCGACAAAGTTCGGTCCACAGCGTTTAACTATATCTAGTCATGATACAGAATGTAATGGCATTGCATGATCATCCCATATGATTCTTTTAAACAATACCTCACAAGATTTCCTTTACCTTAACCATGATTACAAAAACAAAAATTGCCTAGGGATAAATTTAATAACGGGTTAAAAACAAGAAGCGGTAATTTTTTATTTTTGTTGTCAAGCTCGACTGAGTTAACATTTGAAGGGAAGGGAAAGGTGGTTGGAGTGCTGCAAATAATGATGATAATAATTTTTTTTTTTAAAGTAATAATAATAATAATAATAGCAACAATAATAATATTTTAAAAATTTAATTGCCCAAATTGAATATTTAAATTTAAATTACCAATATTTTTAACCATTAATTCCTATTCGGGTAGCAAAATTTTATTCAATATATTTTGATAAGGAAATCACATTGTACTATGATAACATTTCGTTTTATGTAATTGCTCCCTTTGTGCGCGGTTACAAAATCGAAGAAACCAGAATGTTATATTAGGGGGAGGAGACGACAGCACCCTCAACCTAAAATAGCATTGGTCTATGTATGTTTTTTAGTTAGCATGGCACATACAAATCAAAATTCCACTATTCAGAGGAATATAATTATGCTCTCGAAAATGCCAGGATATTCATGCAAGCGGGGATAATATACATTGACAACGTTATACCTGATACCATTTCCGGGCAAAGGCATATACAGGAGTACGTGCCCAATGGACATATTAGGGACTTTTAGATTTGCACAACGACAACGTGGATTGCTACGATCGACGTCCTTTTAATGCACTGCCTTGAATGGACGCCACGCGTATCAGTCCACGCAAATCTGTAAGTCCCTATTGTTACTACAGTCACACCAACGAGGCCTAATCCAGACCGAAAAATAAACAGAACAAAATTCACAATAACCCGAATGGACAACAATCGGTCTGGTTAGAATCGGTGAATCTATTTTGCGGTGTGACTTATAGATATTGAGATACATTTACGCCGAAGGGTTGTACTTTAGAATTTTGCAATTTATATATAGGGGGTTAAGAAAACCAATATTGATATCGAGTAGGGTCACGTAACATTTCATTATCTTGTGCACTGTTATGCTCGTCGCACAAAGCTAATCCAGATTATAGTCGCTGGTTTGCCCTCCAGCGCCTTCTGAAAATTGTGCAATATGCTTGCGCGACATAATTATGCACTCTGGCAATAACGGTACTCAGGGGCGGCGATACCGGGGGGACGGGGGGACACGTCCCCACTCGATTTTTGTAGGGGGGATCGTCCCCCCCCCCCGGAAAATTTGAAAAAGTACACAAAAATAATTTACAGCAAATACTGACTAAAGACTGTAACACACTATTAAGCTTTGGAGGGCCCAAGACTGCAGCATTTAGACAAATAAAAATGCAAAAATCTTGAAAATCTGGCTCGGGAGCTATGCTCCCTCGCATAATATCCTTCAAAATGTACAATTAATATTGTAGAAAAATGAAGTGTGAAACAGGAATTTTGTTTGTTTTCATACTATAGTTTTACTAAGGAATATAATTTACCACTATGCTCACTCACTCGTGCTTTGGGCAGTCCCCCCCCCCCCCCCGATAAAATTCAAACGTGGTTTATTTCTAATTCGATACCAGTTACTAATTTACAAGTGTTACTGATTTTAATGATTTTCCCCAAGCTTCCGGGGGCTCAGCCCCCTGGACCCCACCAGGGCCCTAAGCGGGCCTCTGGATGGTCATCTGACCATATTCAAAAGCCTAAAACCCTGAGCTTACGGGGGCTCCGCCCCCTAAACCCCACCAAGGGCCCTATAAGGCGGCCCCTGGATGCTCATCTGATCGTAATTAAATGCCTAAAACCGCTGAGCTTCTGGGGGCTTCGCCCCCTGGACCCCAGTACGATTAGTGACCTGCATGCAAGTGTCACAAATAAGGTATCAAAATATGCTCATCTGACCCTTATTAAATGCCTAAAAGCTCTGAGCTTCATGAGGCTCCGCCCCTTGACCCCCCGCCGGGGCTTTGCCCCTGGACCCCACGCCAAAGTTACACCCAACTTAATTGCTTTGCTCTATCTGATCGCAAATACTTTACCCCCCTCCAACTTTGAAAAACGGTTCCGCGGGGCCTGCATGTAACATGTAAGAGCGATGATGATGCGGATTTTTTTCTCTCCTCCCCCCAAAAGAACGTTTTGGCTCATTACGTCACTCCTCCCTCGTTCCTCGCATATCGTCCCCCCCCCCCCCGGTCATGAAAAGAAATCACCGCCCCTGACGGTACTTGACAGTTATGCATGTAGAAATACAACTTTTTTGTAGAATAGCAAGCATTGAGGTCTTAGCAGTGGATTAGGGGTAGAAAGGGTCCCCTATTTACTTGCTTTTCCAGGACTTTTGATAATGCTTTTTAACATTTTCGGAAAACGAATATGATCATTAACATGTTAATGACTACTTGCTCTATTTTTGCCGTTGTATTAATCAGACCTTCCAATGGTTGAATGAACGTGCCCGTCCGAGCGTGAAAGTTGAAACGTTTAACCTAATTGATGTTGGTAGAATATTGATTTCCTGTAATTTTATATATTTTTTTGTTCTATTGTTCTCAATATTTCTTTCCTGTATATCATTCATTTCCTCTTTATATTGTATTTCTTGGTACCACCAACCCACTACTACTCACCCCACGCATAGATTTGCATGTAATATGTATATATGTTTTTGTAAATGTATGTGTTATTGTTTAATTAAAAAAAAAACTATTGTATTTTTATATTGTAATTTTAAGCAGGGGATGATCCCCGATAAACCTCTGTGGTTTTTGATCACCCCCTCTGCAGGTTCATCTTTTGTTGTAATACTTTTATATTTGATTGTAATTTACATTGTCTTTTATGAATCTCTGGAAATAAATGAAATTGAATTGAAATATTAATATTATTATTTATTGTTATTATTATTATTATTATTATTTATACCGCGCTATTCCCATAAGGCCCCCATATGCAATAAAAAGTGTCAAAATTCTTATTTTGTTGTGTGTATTTTTGTTTTGTTTAAAGGTAACGTGATCAGGGACAGCTGCATAAAGTGAATGCTTCTATGGGATTGGATGTGAATGAGGGAGACACTGGCATCATTGATAGGTGCATCTTACTTGGAAAACGTAGCGCCGATAATAAACTAGGTCATCGATTAAGAGATGGGGCTCATATTGACTTAATTTCCTATCCTTTCCCCATTCTCCCCTGGCGTTTCTTTCTTCTCCTCGTTTCTTTTTCTCACTTCCTGTTTCACCATTCGATTGCGAAGGGTGTGGGCTTGGTAATAGTGCCCCCCCCCCCCCATCTCTCGTCATTTTCCCCGCCAACCTTTCCTTTTTCTTGCTCTTTCCCCCTTTTTCTTTCTTAAACGATTTTTTCCCCTCTTTTCGCCATTCGATTTAAAGGGCACGTGCCCGCCCCCAGTGCCATCTTGCCCCAGTAGCTACGCCACGGACAGAGCAAGTGTAACCGAAACGTTATAGAATTCAACAGCGTCATACCTTCGCACCAATTATAAATGCATTAGGGAAAGACAAAGGCTCAATTAAGTCGGTCAAGGCAAGCTAGTACTTCGTCGAGGATAACAAACGTGTCATTTACTATCCCCAGGTTATAGAATGAAAGACGAAGTGAAGTTTACATAAGATATTACACCGGTGGAAGCTTTGGAAAGTGAATATGGATAGGTGTCGAGTGACAAATTAGATTTTAGGGAATCATATTGTTTTCAGGCTATCAAGAGCTGCGGTTTCAGAAGAAACACTGGATTCTGGTAAAAGGTGAAGAGGAATTTGTTTGTATATTCATGTTGAAGACGTACATAATATAGTAGCCGTATAAACAAGGAAAGGGTTACTTTTCAAGTGCTCTCAAATGCTTCAAAGATATTTCAAATCTATGAACCAATTCTATTTTAAATACCTCATCCTTTAATATGCAGCACTAAATATTCAAGAATTGATGTTATTTGATTTACATTATTTGTGATTTTCAGCAAGATGAATCGATTTGATATAATAAATCCAAAACCTCATAGTCACGCCCCCCCCCCCGATTTGCAATAAAGGCCTAATTAGTCATTTACAATAACCTCGAGACAGCTATCTTCACATTGCAATTGCCCGACCTGTACTCTGAATCATCCTGAATCGCCGTCAATACTTAGTCGTAAATTTCCACGATAAAAATTCATGGCAAATAATATTTGCGGATAGAGGGCAAAACTATTATACAGCTTTCAGCAGTGCACCTGCCATGATACAAGGATGAAAAGTCATGAAGGTGAGGATGCAGACTGGGCAGGGCCCCCACCACCACCTGCAAAATTATCCGTTAAAGGGATTGGGTAACTCAGTGTCTCCGATTCTGAAATAAAATCCTGGATTTAGCTCATGCTGCGATGATGATTATAAACCTTTAGGTCAGTCAGGAACCCCATGACTTTTACAAGCCGATCGCCTGTCTGATTATCAAGATATTTATGATTGAAAATCGAAATCAAATTTTGCGTTTGCCAATCAGGTTTTCATAACACTACAGCCTATTGGGGAAACGAGTATGGTAAAACCGGTCACTCAAAGGTTTTTACTTTTTTGAGACACTTCTTGATCATTTTGAAGTGCAATTTTTGTTAGGGCTTTAATATTACACCATATCTCAGACACTGATAACACGTAGGGCCGTGCATCTCAGATTTAACATTGTTAAACGATGCCTTTAAGAGACAGAAGGGACTTATAACTCGGCGTAAGGTGATATATGAATTAAAGACAACAAGAAATGTAAACCATTTGGAAGGATTGTGGACAAAAAAGTCTAGACGCACTTTGAAAAGGTTGATTAGGTAGTACGTAGGAGTTGTGTATACTGTGAGGTCTCCAAATCATCAAATAATTAACGAGAAATCGAGTCAGTCGATTGTTGAAAAGCACATCCACTGCACACAAATGAATGGATGCATGGGACTACACAAAATAATATAGCATGACAGTTTTTAGTCAAAACACTTCAGCTATTTCTTGTCATATTTTGAAGGCGAGGGCACTTGAAGAGTAATCCTTTTCAGCTATTATTATATAATCCTTTATAACTGTAACTCCACCTTCTTTCTTTAAAGCCCATCTGTAATAGTTTGGTCAGGGGGATTAGATCTCCCTGCAAGGTCACTGACAGGTGGTTATCTCATCAAATCAGCTCTCAATTAACATTACAAAATAGGATCATGGGGGGGGGACCAACAGGCACTGATTAGGCATTGTTTGCTATGTAGAGGGCGCAAGTAGCTATAAGTAGTGCAGTGGGGCTTAAAACCCCTCTGACTCTCAGTGGACGATATTTCGAGACACGTTTCATCAAATGTCATGGAGATGAGATCCTATAATGTCTATTAGTGATAATGCATCTCCTTTCCCCTGGCACGGTATGCATCGCCAACAAAGTGCGTCTCTGCTGGCCGCCATTTTAGCCCGGCAGGGAAACGTTTCCAGTATTAAAAGCAAATACCCCTTCATCAATCGCGACTCGTACGGTATCTACACCTTCATATCAAAATTCGTTTCATTGAATTACTGTATCACGATCCTATCTCTCTCTCTCTCTCTCTCTCTCTCTATCTATATATCTGTCTCCCCATCCTTCCTCTATGTCTCTATCCCTCTCTCTCTCTCTCTCTCTCTCTCTTTCTCTCCCTCTGTATGTCTCTCTCTCTCTCTCTCTCTCTCTCTTTCTCTTTATTTTTTTTCTCTCTCTCTGATTACTTACTTACGTTTTGATCCCTCTGATTTTTTTTAATCTTTTTCATCTTCCATTCCCAATTTTGAAAAAGCATTTCAGATGAAACGTCTGATATTTATAGCTTTTCGTTCTCATAATCATAGTTACGGTGAAGTAAATCTTGTGAGGTTTGTTCATTCTTTTTTTAAAATCATATTGGAAGATCATGCAATACCATCAAATTCTGTATCATGACTAGAAACAGTTAAAAAGCTGTGGACCAAACTTTGTCGCCAGATTTGTATGTAGTCCCAGATATACCCATACGTGTATCTCTGTTCACTGATATTTATTGTTTGTGAAGTGCAGCAGGATTTTATCATTTTTTTCTCATTTTGATGATTTCACAACTTCTCAAAACAAAGTTATTCCCTTTCAACAACCAAATACATACCTTTTTCTTCACAGCGAAATCACAATACTTTCTCAGAGCAATATTTTATCTCCAACTGTTTCTCCCTAGTTCATTATTCACATTTCTTCTTCTCCTCCTCTCTAACCTATTTCCTTCAAGCCTGCGCCCACTCTACACGATCCGATTACGATCCAATTTTGAAGGAAAAAAAATGAATGAATGTCAAATCTTAATGACCGAGGATCTGAATATGATAATTTTAAAGAAAATCTATATTTCAAGGGATTTCATTCTCCCTCGGTTAAAAATAAAAGGTAAATCGGCTTAGAATAGTAGTGACGTCAACCATGTAGTGTGATTGTCTACGGTTGAAAGCCGACTCTGTTTTTATTAAAGGTATAGACCAGTTCTGGTCATGCGATTGCATTGTGAAAGAATCGTTGTGAAATCGATCAGAAAAGGTTGATCATCTAGCATCATTGGTGTGTACTGCAAGGTTCTAGAATCATCAAAATTATAAGAACTTTGGCCCAGTATTGGTAAAGTTACTAGCACTGTACACAGAAAGATGTATATGGGACTACCTTATATCTATCCAGTCCAGATGGCAACATTTGTATCATCACGTATTAGTCAAAACACATTCTTTCACATGTTTGGTAATAAGAGCTTCCATTTCATTTTTTTTTAAGCGGGGGGAGGGGGGGGGGGTCTTCCAAAACTGGTCTATACCCGGCCCCCCACTCAGTGTTATTTAGGGTACGCGTATGAATGTTCCCTCCTTTTGAAAACACCCCGGTGTTTAAAGTCAATACGGGCCGAATTGTTGTGTATACGAGCCAGACTTTGGTGCGTGAAAAGTACCCCTTTACCGGACATTGTGGGAACACGCATGCGGTCACTCTGACCCTGGAGTGGGGGGGGGGGGGTCTATACCTTTAAAGGCTTAAATGCGCTAAACTTCCGTTTGCTAATTATAATCTTATCATTATTTAGAACCTAAGTAAGGAGATTAGGAGAACAATTTCTGATACGGATATCGAATCGCAGGAGGATCGTGTAATGTGCGCCTGGTTTCTATACTTTACGTAATTCATTACCTGAATTGGCGTAGGTGCTCCTGGTTCGCTTTCCAGGGTTTTGATAGGAGCTGCTTGAATAGATAGATCTTCTCCGCCTCCATCTTGTTAAATTTCCATAGCTTCTCCGTGACTGGAAAATTCCTGAGAGTGACAGAGAAAGAGAAACGGTTTCATGTTAAGAACAAGGCCGATGCTTGCTTGTTAGCAGGGGTAAATGGGTATAGCATGTCGAACAAAATATTCTTACAGGTAGTTTTGGAGGGGAAAAAATTAGAAGGGGGACGATCCGTACCCCCTTCCCCTCACCCTCTTTGAAATGCAATGGTTTATTACGTGTGTATTAAACACAAAACTTCCCTCATAATAATTGTGTGAATCAGAGAAAGTGCTCTTCCTTATACAACTTGAACTGCTACCTTCGAACGTGAAGAGCGGAGGATGAGAATGTTGAAGCAATCTTCTCACCCCCCCCCCCTCCCCTTCCCCCTATAGCGACATCCATTGCGATACCTCAAAATGCATTCTCTGGACTGCTATAATAACATACAAAAATAATGAGGCCTCAAAGGCTGAAATAATATCTGCATTGTGCCGTACGTCGTGGCGCATGTTTTCACAAAGGAAGAGTAGACACGAATAAATATGGATTCGAATAACAAGACATGACATAAATGAAAATCATATTTGTGATACATACAGGGAATTTCGCCTCTTTTCTCTTCCTCCATGTTTATGTGAAATACATTTTTGTATTCATTCGATTATAAGAAGAAAATAAATGATTTTGAAATCTTTACACAGAGAAACATCTCTGTGGTATGGACTTTATAGTGATCCATTTATTTTTATTTTTGTTGTTGTTGTTGTTGTTTGGGATCAAAAGCGTACGTGCCAGACTTATATGCCCTGTTATGCATGAGGCGTCATTAAAATATGATGACAAGTTTTGTCTGACGCGATTTTTGGCGCATGCACCAGAGTAGTGACATCATCATAATGAAAATGATTTAAAAATTAACAGTGCAAACATGAAGCTGCATCAGTCGTATTAATGGGCTAATGGCCTTTGTGAGCTTGTTTCTTGCCAGGTCTTAATAACGCAATCGAAAGGATGCTTCGAAAGCATCCGGGCAGCACGATTCATACCGGTGTATTATGCGAGCGATTGATTTTACAGGGTCAAAACGAGCTAGTTGAAACGAAAGATATTAAGGTCACCGTTATAATTATAAAGCCTGCATCAATACCATTTCTGGTCCAACCAAGAAGTTATTACTAGTATCTCCTTGGTCCAACTGACAAAAAAGAAATCGTAGCCCAAGACTCGAACAAAATATATCTCATTTATTTTCATATCAATTACACATCATCTCCATCAACAGTAGGGGTTAATCGAAGTATCAAAACAATGTGTGTATCTCGGATAATCATGTAAATTATTATGAGATATAAATACACACGTCTACACTATAATACAACTGTATTTCAGCAAAGCCCGGGGGGGCTAAACGTCATGTTATATTGCTGTAGTTGTTGTTATTATTGTTGATGTTGTTGATGTCATTGCTGTTACTGCTGGCTAACCTCCTTTAATTTGTTTCTTTTTCTTTTTCTTTTTGTTTCCTTTTTTGTTGTTGGTCTTTTTTGCTTTTGTGTCTGCTTTATAGACAACACACTTGAGAATATGATCGTGCAGTTTGTGTATTTAGAAGATACACTGGTGGAACCAAATTACAATATTTATGTTTTGTTTGTTTGTCTTTTCGTTTGCGCGTTTGTGTATGTGTTTCTCTTTGTTGTTGGTGTCTGCATAATTATATCCAATAAATTGGGAGATAACTCACCAGAACCTTCTGTACAGTTAATATCACGGTGCACGTTGCTTTGTCGGACAAGCAATTAAAACAAAAGTGCTTTTTCAATATCTACTGCCACCGGTTGGCCAAACCCGAAGTGTAGAGACGGCTATGGTGTCGATCGCATGAGTGGCTCTCAACATCTCTTCCAAATAAATTACGATTTTCTGCGAAGCCGTAAAATGTCTTACTGAATTCATTGAAATAAAATAAATCGATAATTTCTATCAGGCATGTAGAAATAGGGTACCCTGCTTTCTCTCTCTCTCCGCGAGCGGTATTCTGAGCATTGCAATGCATAGGGTGTTTTTTTTTACCGCTGATGAATAGTTCTCCTAACCTCCATTATTCCCTGTAATTGCATTACTCTTCGCTGTTTCTAAGCTAGATGCCCTCGGTTACCATGGCAACTAAGATGCCCAGCAACGTGGCGTTCTCTTTTCTTTTTTCTTTTCGTTTTTGCTCTAGTCTGGTGATGCTTTCTTTCTTTCTCGCTTTACACAGGAGAAAAATACCCACGCCATGCCGGTGATGCATAAACAAATCATTTCAAAAAATAACAAAAGGGAAAATTCAACGAAGAGGACTCGGCTCCTCTCTCTCTTTCTCTCTCCCTCTCTCTCTTTCATCTTTCTGTCTCTCTGTGTCTCTCTTTCTCTCTCTATCTTCCTCTCTTCCTCTTTTTCTCTCATTTTCGCTCTCTCCATCCGACCATTTTTACAATTTATGTATGTCCCATTGTTGGACTGGCATCTCTCCCTTTCCCCTCTCTCTCTCTCTCTCTCTCTCACCATTTCACCATCTCTTTATGTATATTATTATAACCTGACCATGATATTATTTCTCTCCCTCTAATTGTTTGATTCTCTCTCTCTCTCTCTCTCTCTCTCTCTCTCTCTCTCTCTCTCGTTCCCTCTCTCTCCCTCTCCATCTCTCTCTCCCTTCCCCCCCCTCTCTCTCTCTCTCCAACTTTTTTTTTCTCTCTCTCTCTCTCTCTCTCGAGTATCAACCGTCTCCTCAAAACCGTAACTGAAATGACTCTTCATGTTTGATCGCTGGAGGGATGCGCTTCTGTTAAACTGCACTTAAATTAGTACCAATTTTTTTCTTCCGTTTTCCGTCTGCTTTTTCAGTTTCGATTTCAGTGTCATTATTGTATCATTTTCACTTTAATCAAACATGTATGCATATAACATCAAACTTTGAAATATTTTCTCCCATTTCTACCCACTTTTCATGACCGTATGACGAAAGGAAAAAATATATAAGTAGCATTTTTATTTATTTTTTTATTTGAAAGCAAATCAACTCATTTGTGTCAGTTACAAAGAAAATGTCACCCAAAATGTGACGACTTTTCCCCTTTCTTCCTTTCTTTCTTTGTTTCATTCTTTCTTTAGTGATTTCCTTTTCCTTCTTATTTTTTCTCTTTCTTATTCTCTCTCTTTGTTTCTCCCCCCCCCCCCCCCTTGTACGTATTTTTAGGGGGATGTGGTCAACCTGATACGAGTATAGCGAAACATATTACTCCGATGAAGGAAGGTATTTTGAGAGCTTATTAATCAGCGGTTTTTCGCCTGGATATTGACAAGAAACGGGCCAAGTACTGTGAGATGGAAAGATAAAAACAGGCATTTCAATCTACAGCTGCAATAACAATTTCCAACTCCAAACCCATATCTTGGCGCTACTTTTTCATTTTCCATTTACATACTCAATCTTTATTCCAGGTTCCTATTTCATCAGTTGATATTTGAATGATGGTTGTCATACTTTCTTCCCTTCGGTTTCCTTTCCCTGAATTGATTTCTTCTTCTGAATGTCCTGCGCTCCCCGTTCACCAATATTTATACACGCTACACTCATTTCCTTTTCCCCAACGATCCCAATCCAGTATTTAGCTCTTTCCCCTGTTCGGCTATATTATATTCAGTCACTGGATATTTGCAATTGAAATGTCACGAAACGACAGTTTCGATTCAGCTACTCTACTGTTGGTAAATTGTTAATTCAAGCACAGTGTATACAGATAGAAACATTACCCCGACACTTTTTTTAAAGGGGGAAATCCACCATTATATTATTATAAAGGTGGATATTATTACAACTACTATTACTATTACTAGGTCTACTACTTTACTACTACTACTACTATTATACTACAACCGCTACTACTTCTACTACTATACTACTACTACTACAACTACTACTACTACTACTACTATTATACTACAACCGCTACTACTTCTACTACTATACTACTACTACTACAACTACTACTACTACTACTACTATTATACTACAACCGCTACTACTTCTACTACTATACTACTACTACTACAACTACTACTACTACTTCTACTACTACTACTACTACTACTACTACTACTACTTCTACTACTACTACTACTACTACTACTACTACTACTTCTACTACTACTACTACTTCTACTACTACTACTACTACTACTACTACTACTACTACTACTACTACTACTACTACTGCTACTACTACTACTACTATTGCTAGGCCCACTGCTACTACTACTACTACTACTACTACTACTACTACTACTACTACTACTACTACTACTTCTACTACTACTATAACTACTACTACTACTACTACTACTACTACTACTACTACTACTACTACTACCTAAACTACCTATACCACACGTTTTACTATCACTACTATTATTGCTAGGTCCACTGCTATACTACTACTACTACTACTACTATTAATACTACTACTACGACTACTCCTACTACTATTATAACTACTACTATATAGTAGGCCTTCTACTGCTACCTTTACTTCTACTACTACTTGTACTGCTATCTCTAGTGCTAATACTACTACTACTCCTACTTCTACTCCTACTTCTACTGCTAACCTGATCATTGCTACTTATCTTATTGATTGAATAAATGATTGACTGACAGATGGACTTATTTATTGATTGATTGATTGATTAATTGATTGGATTTGTTTCATTTCAGAGACCACTATTCTTACTTGTTCTCGTCGTCGGTTACTGACACAGGGTGGAGCTTGGATGCATGGCTGAAGAACTTGAGGACATCCTTCGATGATGTCTTGTCCGAGTCAGAGGTGACCACTTTCTGGACGACCCGTCGGATGACCCTCACCACCTTGACCACTCTCTTTGGTTCGTCCGCTGACTTCTTCTCCTCCTTGCCTCCTCTCCCTGCTTGCTGGTCATTTTTCCTGTAACCACAAACATGCAGAAAAGTGGCAATTATATTAGGCAGATTCAAGATAGAGAGAGAGAGAAAGATTTTATTCAACCATAACCATCAAAACAAAAAATCATTAATATATTTGTAAAGCGCTTAGAGACATTTGTATTAATCCCTATTATTATTATAAAATACAGTATGGAAAATGAAAAGGACGAATAGCAACGTGTATGTTGCTATTGTATTACATATTGTAACAGGTGGTCGACGTCGGCAAAGATACATACCACTTTCTCAAGTTATCTCATTGAAGACTGACAGATGATTTCACAAGGGGAATGAGATCTGGAGGTTTTGGGGTGGAGCTTTAATAGCAAGTTTGAAAAACAAATATTTCAAAATAATATTAAAAATCTATGAAACAAATTCAGTAGTTTACATATCAAAATATGAGATGTATGCAGGACTGCACACCAAAAGGAATACACTTGTATTTCGATGTCATTGGCCCTTTAAAGTCTATGTCATCGTGTTGCATTAAGAACAAAGAGGAGTTGGGTGTGGCGACATAGCATTTGTGGCTGCTGCACGCCCACTATTAAAAATGAAACTCGTGACAACGTACTGTAATCGACTTTTAAAAAATTATATAAATAATGTCGCAACCTCGCAAGGCGTCTTTAGCATCCAACATGATAGATATTTGATCATTTTAAATGATGTAGTATGTGTACTATTCAAAACATGAATGTGAATGAAGTCAAATTAATGTTATGTATAATCATTCAATGGATCAATAATTTCCGAATGCTGGAATACACCTATCCTGCCTCTATGAGCTAGGGTGGATAGTTCATGTCACAATTAGCCTGCGGTTCCCTTTCTAATATCCAACTTCGTTGCCTAAGCAATTAACATCGGAATCAAGCAAAATTGGGGAATATTAAGCAAAATTAAGCAATTAACATCGGACTCATGCTAAATTAAGCAATTAACATCGGACTCATGCTAAATTGGGAAATATTGGGAAGTTTGATATACAATTTTTTTAAGGGGGTTCAAAGAAAATAATAAAAACAACAAGAAGGAAAGTGAGGTTCAATTGCCAATTTGGTTGTGATAAATAGTTTTACTGTCGCCGAAATTCTTAAATGTCTTCAGTTCATAACATGGTGATCCTCAATCTATGCAGTATTGCTATCCATCTCTATTGACAGACGTACATGTATGTGCATAATTTGTCGAATATATAGGTATTGTACAGTTCCCCAGGAAGGAATTAAAGTTAACTCGATATCTTATACGCCAAATACTAAATATTTTCAAGTAGAAGCAAAAACAGCCGTTATCGATGCATCGTTTAAAAAGCATGTTAAGATATTATCATTCGTTAAAACATTATATATATCTTAAACATAAACACATGAAAAAACCTTGTTTTTATGTAAAAACAGGTTTAGGTTTACAGTAGGCTTGCGGATGCACCATGTGAGAGAGAGGGAGGATGGAGGAGTCCTGAAAAGGACTGTTGGTGTAGTCTTGAAAAAACTGTTGGTTATCTTTCTTAGCTTATATTAACTTATAGTTCTAAGGAGAACAATGGCGCCGATTGGAGAGGATGGGTGGCGGGAGTGGCTCGACGTTTCGAACAGGTTGACTATCCGTCGTCAGGAGGTTTAGGTTTGTCATATCATCTTCTTTTATGTAAGCTCATTTTCTGGAATATATTTATGTGTTTATATATGTATAATACATAGATTCCATGTAATATATTGCAGTCATGAGAATTACTTCTTAAACATATGTGGATTTTTTTTTAAAGATTAAAAAAACATTCCTCAAGGGTGGCATTATGTTATTGAGGTGTAGGAAATTCTCATAATTTCACACGTCGACTATTTTCGTTTACGATCAACTTGCTATATATCAGCGGTATTGATCATTTATTCATGAATCAAAGAATATAGATAGCATTTCATCGAAGAGTGCCACTATCATCACTGCAGCCATGCTGCCAGGGAGCAAAGTAATGAATGCATCAACAGCATCAGGAGTCAAAATGTTAAATAATAATGATACAACAGTCACACCACTGAACTGACTACTTCCGGATTCCAAACCGGCCGATTCCTGGCTAGATATTCGTTGTGTAACAATTTTTAGTTTGGTCTCGTATTGTGACTGAAGTATCATTAATCACACCACCAAATCGACTCCAAAACCGAGCGATTCTTCGCCATTCGGTGTAATGCAATGTTTTGTTCGGTCTGTTGTCGGTCTGGTGTCGGTCTGTTGTCGGTTTTGTAATCGTGACCGAGTTGTTAATCACACATCCAAATCGACTCAAAACCGAGCGATTCTTCGCCATTCGGTGTAATGCAATGTTTTGTTCGGTCTAGTATTGGTCGGTAGTCGGTCTTTTGTCGGTCTTGTAATAGTGACCGAGTTGTTAATGTCACCACCAAACCGAGTCCAAACCGACCGATTCGGTCTTGGGTCGGTCTCGTCCATGCGACTACGGTTTAAGTGAAGCCGCCCATTCGACCCTAAACCGGCTCCAAATCTTTAGCCGTTTGTGTATAACGAATCTTTGTTCGGTCTGATGTAGGTCTCATTGGTAGAACTGGAGTATCTAATGCAGGGGCGGCGATTTCATTTCATGACCGGGGGGACGAAACGCGAGGAACGAGGGAGGAGTGACGTAATGAGCAAAAACGGTTTTTTTTTTTTTTTTTGGGGGGGGGGAGAAAAAAAATCCGAATCAGCACCGCCCTTACATGTTACATGCAGGCCCCGCGGAACGTTTTTCAAAGTGGGATAGGGGGGGGGGGGACTAAAGTATTTGCGATCAAATAGAGCAAAGTAAAAGGCGCGCAAATTGGCGTGGGGTCCAGGGGCAAAGCCCCGGCGGAGCCCCATGAAGGTCAGAGTTTTTAGGCATTTAATAAGGGTCAGATGAGCATATTTTCATACCTTATTTGTGACACTTGCATGCAGGTAACTTATCGGAGTGGGGTCCAGGGGGCGAAGCCCCCAGAAGCTCAGCGGTTTTAGGCATTTACATACGATCAGATGATCATCCAGGGGTCGCCTTAGGGCCCTTAGTAGGGTGTAGGGGCGGAGCCCCGGAAGCTCAGGGTTTTAGGCTTTTTAATATGGTCAGATGATCAACCAGGGGCCCGTCTTAGGGACCTTGGTGGGGGTAAGGGGCAGAGCCCCCGGAAGCTCAGAGAAAAACATACCATTTCAGCAACATTTGTAAATTAGTCACTGGTATCGAATTAGAAATAAACGACGTTTGAATTTTATCGGGGGGGGGGGGGTGGGGGGAGGACTGCCCCAAGCCTGAGCGAGTGAGCATAGTGAACGAGAGGGGTGAAGGTGACGAAAGTAACTACCACCTCACAGGTTTTGAATTTTTGTTGTATTACAATAGTATGAAAAGAAACAATAAACTTTTTCTCACACTTTTCTACATTATTTACTTGAACATTTTTAAGGATATTATTATGCGAGGGAGAATAGCTCCCGAGCCAGAAGGTTTTTTAATTTTTGTTTGTCTAAACGCTGCACTCTTGGGCACTCCAAAACCTAATACTAATAGTGTGTTGCAGTCTTTAGTCAGTATTTGCTGTACATTATTTGTTTACACTTTTTCAAATTTTCCGGGGGGGGGGGACGATCCCCCCCTACAAAAATCGAGGGGGGGGGGACGTGTCATTATTATGAATAAAACATAAATATTGGTGTCCTATAATAACGAGTTTTTTTTTTTTTTTTTTCAGAGTCGTTAGGCCATTATATTTGACTCAGTTTCTAGTTCAACTCATTAATACCACAGAAACCACCACAGATCGAATGACACTTTCATTTTGGTATTACAGGAGAACCGAAAGGTCATGGTTAGGCATAAGACATGAATATTGGTGTCCTTTAATGAAATTAAAAAATAAGCCCGTCAGAGACGAGAAGGGAGGAATATAAAATCAATATAATACATCTAACTATACAACCATGTAGAGCGTGCATCCTGCTGCGGTGTAAACTTACTTTGTCAACGATCATTGCAGAAAAATAGCCTTATACTGGTATTTTTCTTCATCGTTTTGGCGTGAGTCACCATGGAAACGAAGCAATTATCTTTCTTCGAATCATTCTTTGAATTTCACAATTTCTCGTCCCGACGAGGAGTAAAGAGAGGAAGGGAACAGAATGCCATTGAGGTCAGAGTAAAAGAGAGGAAGAGAGAAAGAGAGAAAGAAAGAAAGATAGAGAGAGAGAGAGAGAGAAAGAGAGAGAGAGAGAGAGAGGGGGGATGTTTGATAAAATTATCAATGTATTTCTAACAAAATCAGGAATAAATGTAATTGGCAAATTTTCTCCTTGCTTTATAAAAGATAGTCTGACGACTATAATTGGATCATTATTTGGATTTCATTCTTTCTGTCCATAACTTTCAATTATCAGCAAACATTCCTTCTCCTTCTCCTCCTCCTCCTCCTCCTCCTCCTCCTCTCCCTCCTCCTCCTCCCCTCCTCCTCGTCCTCCTCCTCCTCCATCTCCTCCTCCCCCTCCTCCTCCTCCTCCTCCTGCCCCTCCTCCTCCTCCTCCTCCTCCTCCTCCTCCCCCCTCCATCTCCTCCTCCTCCTCCCCCCTCCTCCTCCTTCTCCTCCTCCTCCCCCGCCTCCTCCTCCTCCTCCTCCTCCTCCCCCTCCTCCTCATCCTCCTTCTCCTCCTCATCTACCTCCTCCTCCTCCTCCTCCCCCCTCCTCCTCCTCCTCCTCCTTTTCCTTTTCCTCCTCTCTCCTTCTCCTTCTCCTCCTCCTCCTCCTCCTCCTCGATCCCTGTCAATAAGAATAATAAGGCTTCATTACGTGCGGATTCATGACACCAAGAAATCTATCTGTCCATGTTGTTCGAGCACGTTTTCTTTGCAGACCTCGTCACACTGTCAAGTTAAATTGTTCAACGAGGGTTCTTCGCCCTTTTCTTAAGATCACGTTCGCGCAACAACAATAAAACGTACATATTTTGAATGTGTTTTTTCACTGAACGCTCCTAATTAGAAATACACACGATTTAAAGGTTGATACTTCGAATGATTTGTCTAAACTTTTTTTTCTCAGTCGACTCTACATACGTGTAGGCCTATAATATAGAATTTGGGATGGGCTGATTTTATGACAATGATTCCCCTCTCACCATTTTATGATACAAATAGTGTTAATCTGTTTGCGTGTTAGAGTAAATAATTATCCACTGCCTGTGTCTGTGAAGCAGTACAGACACCCTCTGTTGTCGCTTCAAGTGTCAGACTGTTTCAAGTGTTGGACAATTCTTACTACTCCCTCAAAGATGTACACGGTTACTTCTTGTATATGTGACCTGAAATTTGGCAGCTGAGCATAAAACCAAGTGTGTGCACATAGTGCTAGTTAGAGTCTTTGCTGAAGGTGAAAAAAACAATTTGTTAATGTTAAGGCGGTGCCGATAGAAGCAACCGTACTAATTTTGTGACGAATCAATAATACGACCTTCAGTATTTCCTCTTAACAGCAAGGAAAGGATCACCCTCTACATCCATAACCTACAAGAGAGAAAGGGGTAAGAGAGGGGGCGAGGGAGTGAGGCGAGGATGTAAGGGGAAGGGGGAGGAGGCGACTGGAAAGAGAGGAAGAGGAGGACAAGGAATGAGAGTGTGGTCGCAAAGGAATATAAAAGGGTGTGAGAAGGGGATGAAGAATCTCCACCCCCAGGTCCAGAGCCTTCTTTATTACTTTGCATTTATATGGCAAAACTAGCAGGACCAGACGAGTGCCCGGCTCTCTCACGTGACTCATGATACAATTTCGCTACGCCACTGTATTCATCAACATCTTCAAGTGTTCGTTATCTAATGTTCGTCATAATGGCCTAAGAGCAAAACAAATGATGAAACAAAATAGTTATTAGTTTCAATACTGTATTAAACTTCTGTTCTTTCGTTCTTTACCCGTCCCCATCTACGCCCCCCCCCCCACCTCTCTCTCTCTCTCTCTCTCTCTCTCTCTCTCGCTCTCTTTCTTTCTTTCTCTCTCTCTTTCTCTCTCTTTCTCTTTTTCTCCCTCTCTCTCTCTCTTTTTTTATTTCCTCTTTAATCTTTTCCCATACTAAAGCTTTATTCCTCCCTCTTCTCTTTCTCACTTTCAGTTAATCTAACTCCTTCTTTGTCTGGTTGTATGTACGTTATCTCGGTCCCCCCCCCCCTTAATTCTCTCTCTCTCTCTCTCTCTCTCTCTCTCTCTCTCTCTCTCTCTCTCTCTTTACCCTATTTCTTTTCCCCGATTTCTTCCAACACCTTTTACCAATCCATCTATTCTTCCCAGTGGAGGATATTCTTGGCGATTTAGGCCTTGGCGTCCTGCAGTCGTTACTATTCTCTTTTGAGGTTAAAACTAAGAAAATCCAAGTAGAGGATGAAAAGATGTTGATGAAGTGGTACCCCGTCGAGGAATTCTTTTCATCCAAGTGGAATGACTCAGTCGGGAACTGCAGAATATCATGAATCCTAATCGGGACAATTGACAGAGCCGCGGGGACGCCCCCGTTACTGCTCGCATCCTCGAAATAAGTTCGGATGATGACACCGAAGTAGTGGGAAAGTGAGACTCACTTCTTCTCACTTTCTCAGAAAGACTGGAAAACAATTGAACGTTTTCACGTGGGGAATAACGAAATAATGTATTTTTAAATAATTTTCCTGGTAACTTGTCGTAATTCTTGCCCAGTTGCTAGAAATAAATAAATACGATAGAACAATATTACGTTGGTCATTACGAAATTCCGTAGGTAGAGTTCATGCATTTTGGGGCTAATAGTTTGCACGGCAATTTAATCAAAGCAGGTAATCTGGCATTTCCTTCAATGTCAAGTTAACATCATAGCGTATTGATAGAGATAGTTGTGACGTGCGATCAAAGGGTAATTCTTTGAGCTCCAAATTGCGAACTATTATCTCCCTCTGCACCTTTCAGTTGTGTTTTCTAAATATTTTGAAAGAACTCGAAAATAAAAGAGGAACCCCTAGTCTTCTTCTTTTTTTAATCAATTAAATTTCAAGATACCCCTTTTCCCGCTCCTCACCTATATCAGACGGAACAAAAATGGAAAATGTGACTCACTTGTCTCGAGACGATTTATTGGGTGTGGTATCAGGGTGCATGTTCATCTGCCTGCCAACGTCGGCCCTTAGAAGTGGGAGGAGCTGCGATCTGGATGGGTCACGTGACATGTCGTATTCGGAAGGGGCGCGAAAAACGCTGATGGCCAGACAACCGAGCCCGATCCATATCGTCATGACAACCACACGCCTCAAGGAACACGTGAAGTTCCGCTTGACACCCTGTGGAAAAAAGTGGGTGTGGAAAGACAGGCTTGACACAAGTTGCAGAGACACCATTAGGGACTTTTAGATTCTGCACGACGAGAACGTGGACTGCCCTTTTAAGGCAATGTGACTCACTGCCAGGGCCTTAAAAGGACGTCACATTGCCTTAAAAGGGCAGTCCACGTTCTCGTCGTTCAGAATCTAAAAGTCCCTATTATATTTAATAAAGCACCACGGCACTACTTATAGCTACTTGCGCCCTCTATATAGCAAACAAGACCGTTGGTCCCCCGTGATCCTCTTTTTCTTATGTTAATCGAGAGCTGATTTGATGAGATAACCACCGGTCAGTGACCATGCAGGGAGGTCTAATCCCCCTCTGGCCAAACTAGTGCAATGGGGCTTTAAAATGTATCTGTACTAGTTTATAGGAGGGAAATAAACCACCCTGCAAGAACACTGGACAGATTATCAACTCAGCTCTCAATCAACATAAGAAAGAGAGGATCATGGGGGACTAATGGTCACCAAATCTGCATTGTTTTCTATATAGAGGGAGCAAGTAGCTACAAGTAGTACAGTGTGGCTTTAAATGATTTATATTCTCTTCGTCTTCCCTCGGATGACAACCATTTGGGACGATCTTCTGGGTCAACTTTACATTAGGACAATCACCAACCTGGACAACTGCCCCTTTAAAATACTGTTTTACCCTCGGACAACATTCCGTGGAAAACTCGAGGATCTCCGGACAACTACCCATATAACAATGACACATGGTACAACCCTAAACAACTACCCCGGACAACTATCCCAAGACTACTACTGTATCCCCTAGGTAGCAGTTTGAATGGTACGTATCAGGTCCTTTCCGGGGTCGTCCTAGGGGTATGTGTCCGAGGTAGACAGTTATTTTGACATAGTTGTCCGGCAGAGAAATAGTTGTTCTTTGATTGATTTCCATTGCCAGATATATGGATACGAAACATTTATATGGCCTATTTTTGTTTATACAACTGATTTAGTCCTAATGTAGAATCCTATGAGGAAAAACAGTAAAACTAACAAACAGATAACTATGTGGTACTGTGAAAAAAAAGATAAAGATGATGGGGAAATTCAAGGGAATTGGAAGCAAGGTAAACGTACGCCTGTGCTGTTTCCACATATATTGTAATGCATATCTTAATTGTCTCGTTATGGCGACATCGCCAAACGCTTGATGCTTCGGGGAATTCTCGCTAACCTTCCCCTTTCTATTTCTCCTAAAATGCAAACATTAATATTATATTTATCTAATACGAGAAGGAAATCTGGGTGTATGAATAACTCTGAACCTGAATATGCGATCGAGAGTACAAACATGTTCTTGAATTTGATAGCGTAATATGGCTAGAAATGTATTGTGGCGTCAGATAATTCAAAAACCCAACAACGTCGGGCGTTTTACGATAATCGAGAAGCAGAGATTATTGTGGTGAGCGAAAAAGAAAAAAGTGGGCTATGGCTAGAAAGACAATGAATATCAATGAAGAAAGCAATATGAGGAGAAATATGATTATTTTATATATTCAAGCAGACATATTACGCCATGAAAATGGCTTTTTAGTAAGGAAACGAATAAACCGGTATTGGATGGAAAATGCGTGCAAGGATAATTCACACACTAAAACAAAAACTGCGAGCGACGATAGGTTGAAGGTTGTGTTAGTATAGAGGCCTGGATAGAGATATTGAGTCGAATAATATGTAATTTAATATTCATAAATCGGAAGGGGTACGAGAAGCAAGAGAGCGTGTATGAGCGAGGTTGCAGGTGAGTGTAGAAGAGAGGGGATGAGACACAGAGAAAGTGAGTTGAGAGGCAAGCAAGAGCAACGAAGAGAGGGTTAGAGATAGGGAGAGCAAGGGTGGGAGAGAGCATGAGCGTGTATGAGCGAGGTTGCAGGTGAGTGTATGAGAGAGGGAGAGAAAGGATGGGAGAGAGAATGAGAGACAGATCAAGTGAGTGAGAGAGAGGCAAGCAAATGCAACGAAGAGAGGGTTAGAGAGAGAGAGAGAGAGAGAGAGGAGAGGAGAGAGAGAGAGAGAGAATAAGAGGGATATTAGAACTGTGCGCGTCATGTGTGAAAGACAGAGAGAGAGAGAGAGAGAGAGGGAAAGAGAGAGAGAGAGAGAGAAGGGGAACAACTGTTAATTATATGAAACTGCTTAACCTCTCCCATGCTTCGTTGTAATTTCATATTATTTTATTGATCCCCATCTTTCCAAAAGCCTCCCAAAAAAAATTCCTCCAAGTAGGCCGACATAATTTGTATGCTAATTAAATTTGATTCATAAGGTTAAAGTGCTATGGCAATGAAGAGTGAACGCCTTTGCGTCTGGAATAATGTATGTGTTCATTTTTATTACTGGCTTTTTGCTCATATACCCTTATCTCTTAAAATTTGAAGGAACTTTTTACTAAAGAATTATGTCGCATATCAAATCGAAAAAATATATATAATTTAAATAGACGTTTGTTGGTGTGTATGAACAGTAAATTGCTTGGCATTGCAAATTTTGGCAGATATTTTCCTTAAATATTTTCTTAGCTGATATAATACTTCGACACTACAGAAACGAAATAATTCAAATAAATCGTATACTAAATCTTTGCGGAAGATAATTTTTAGGTCTATAACGTTCGTCAGATATAGCATGCATCTTCGTCTGTATCTGCTTGTTGTGTAGAGTAAGAAACGGAAAACAAGGCTTAGGGTGACATGTGTATTGTGCGGGTGTGATTGCGTGTTGCTATTGTTCTTTTGATTATAAACTGTTATATGAAAGAAAAATGTACAATCATGTATAATCTGAGATATTTCTATGATTGATTGATGTAATTCATGAAGTGTCTTGTATCAAAGATCTTGTTTTATATTATTTATTGTGATAATTTCTTGCAATGTGAATTCATGTGGAAGAAAATAAAATACCATTAAAAAAAAAATGTGTGCCTATGATGCATGGAGAGAGAGCCGAAGAGAGAGGGGTTGAGATAAAAAAAAAAAAAAAAAAAAAAGAACGAAGAAAAAAGAGGGAGCGGGAAGAGAAACCCATGTATAAAGACAGTCCAGACAGAATACCAGAAAATGAAGAGGAGCGAAACAGAGAAAGAGAAAGAGAGAAATGAAATTCGATATGAGCAAATGACAGGAATGATGATAATAATTATTATGACAAACATGAAAATTGATATTTATCGCTGCAAAATGCAGAATATCTTACGCCTGTGAGAAAATAGTTACAAATTCATTAGTTTGTTCAACGAATAATTTTGTAATCAATCTCAAATACCAGAAACGAATATTTCGAACAGTTCTCCTTGGACAATAACCTTGCAATTTCAAGAGTGGTTGAAAATTATCATATTATTTCACGAGCTCACTGAAGGCAATGAACTAAAAAACATGTAATAATATTCTTAGAAAGATGTGTTCAGGATATTTATAGAGTTCGCTATAATCATAAATAGTTGGGCGTACTCTCTATTCTCCATCAAATCGCTCCCAGCCGAGGTATTAACTATTAAGTATATCACCTCTAAAGATAATAGGAATAATGGAATAAAGAAAATGCGTGAGCTTACTCCTCTAATTGATTCAGTTCGGAATCTCCAGATCAACGATTTTATTCAACGTGCAGAATAACAGTGTTTCCCCCTAATTATGTTTGCCTTTGAATCTTGGGATTGCATTTACGTCATGCGGTTCCATTTTAGTATAATCGAGGGAGATGAAAGTTATAGGCATGTTGTTATTCTTGCTGTTCAAATAGTATTTCATAATAATAATATTTCACGGTAAACCCAATCTACCACAAGCCACAATGAAGACGTTTCATACCAACATAAGTTCACTACATAGTTAAAGGGATTGGGTATCTTTGCCTCAGATTCTAAACAAAATCCTGGATTTAGCTCATGCTGCAGTCAGGGCAATTCAGGTCAGTAATGAATCCCATGACTTTTAGAAGGCATTCGCATGTTTTGATTATCAAGATATTTATGATTGGAATTTTAAATGTCAAAAACCGTTTACCCAACGGTTATTAACATTAACACCTATTGTCTATTGAGGAAAATGAGTATAGTAAGGTCACACAAAGATTTTTTTTTTTATTTTTGTAGCACTTCATGAACATTTTGGAAGCGTTTTTTTTTAAGGGCTTCAATATTACACCATATCTCAGACACTGATAACACGTAGGGCCATGCATCTCAGATTTGTAAAACTAAAAACATTGTTAAAAAATGCCTTTAAACGAAATCTTCCCATTCAATTAAGGGCAACTACAAAACCACGAATAGATCATTGTGGCCTCACGTGGATATTCTGGACCCAAAGTTAAAGCTCTGATGTACCTCACTGAAGTCTAGAGAGATTTTTGTTTCCTCAACATTTTCAAAGAAAAATGCAAATTGTAGAGGTAAGGAAAGCGCATCGACATGTATGTGATTTAGTTAGGCTGATATGCGACCGCTACCAAATCCAAGTGGAGACTGGGATGGGCTTTCCCCGCGGGGCGTTATATTCCTCAAATAAGGGCTTAGATCCCCATGTAGGATTAGGAAGGGATGGTAAAAGCCGACTGCGAATTGAGGTGGCATTTTAAAAGTCGTTAATTTTGAGAGTGAAGACAGATGCAAGAGGGTTAATGTTTGCCTCAAACCTGAAAACGTTGCGAAATAGGTTTTTGAGAGGAGAAAGTGGAGTTTCATCGACACATTTAACTGAGGATCGTCTCCCCGTATGCCCCCGCTGGACGTAGGTATCACCCTCTCCATCGTTTAATGACTTGAATGGTGATTACCGCAAAGAGTGAAGATATCCCCCGGTCACATCGGCACACTCGAGTCCGAGGAAAGTGTTATTAAACGTGTCAGCTCGGGCAGAGGGTGCGCCCCCACTGCCAGCCATTTTTTTTTCTTGTCAGCTCGGACGTGTTTACATTATCGGCGAAGTGCTTTGATCGGATAATCGAAAGTCATTTAGGGCAGGTTTAGATCCATAAGATAATTTGGTATTCGACAGCTATGAAAGTAATGAATATGAATACTCCAAAATATAGGGATACGAGGTGGGGGGATAAGGAAGGCTTTATCCCCACGTAGAATGTGAAATCACCAATATCAGGGCAATTACCACCGCAGTGAGTATTCTCTTCGTATTTCCTTTGTCTACTTTGATTGCATATTTTGATGACAGGATGAAAAGATCCACTATAATGAAGTATTATTTGTGTCCATTTCTTCATTATTTTTGTGCTCATTTGCGTATTTGAGAGTTGACATTTATGTATAGGTTATTATGGACACATCCCACAGTCTCAAGTGGTTCTAGTTCAGATTTAAAGCGTATCTGCCATAGTTTACAGGAGGGATTAGACTGCCCTGCAAGGTCACTGGACAGGTGGTTATCTCATCAACTCAGCTCTCAGTTAACATAAGAAAAAGAGGATCATGGGGGACCAATGGTCACCGATTAGGCATGGTTTGTTATATAGAGGGCGCAAGTAGCCACAAGTAGTGCAGTGGGCCTTTAAATTATCTTTGACATTTACACAAAAAAGTTAGAATTGACACCACTTTTTGTTCTGAAGATTCCTATAACAGCATGTCCAGAAGACCAGCATCACCTGGGCCCCATTTCACAAAACATGTAATTGGTGACAAAATGACAGTCTTTGTTATAAGCTACTGAATCCTTGCTTCTGATTGGTTATCAGCAGATTTGTCACTGATTTTTGTCATTTGTCGTAGAAAAAAAAAGCTTTGTGAAACGGGTCTCAGCACCACCAGGTATATTCTTTACGGCGACATCTTTGGTCTAATCATTTATTTATCTAACCTTTATCTAGCATTTTCTTAAGTTTTCCCAATTGCACATCGCACTGTACTATCACCAAAACTCTGCACCGCTACATCTTACCATGGGTAATGGAAAGAGGCCTTACTACCAGGGGGCGTGAATAATTAATAGAAAGAGTGGAGGGTCCCGCTTTCACTCTTGTGTTGGCTTTCTATGAAAGCTGTACACCTACAGAACTTAATATAAATGCCATGGACGTGATGTATACATGGTATATGGAAGGGGTGTGTAGATACAATGTCTCTCTTGCCTCATTGTCTTCTCTTGCCTCATTTTTTTTCTTTCTCTCTCTCTCTATTTCCCTCTATCTCTCTCTCTCTCTCTCTTTCTTCCTCTCTATTCCTCTTTTCCCCTCTCTCTCTCTCTCTCTCTCTCTCTCTCTCTCCCTTCCCCCTCCTCTCTCTCTCTCTCTCTCTCTCTGTCGTCGTTCTCTATCGGTCCTGACTGCTCTATGTACAGGGTAAAATACTCTCACTCCTATTCTATTTCATGAACCCTTTTACTTTTTTATCAATCTCTACGAAAATAAAAAAGATTTGAGCACCGCTTTCCCCCCGGAAGTGTGCCTTATCATCCTAAATTGTATATTCAGACGTTTCGCATTGCCTTGGAACTTCATTAAAAAGGGTTTTTATTCAATGTGCTTTTATAGTTAGTATATTCCCCTCTCTCTCTCTCTCTCTCTCTCTCTATGTCTGTGTGTATGTGTGTCTCTCTCTCCCCTCCCCCGTTACTCTATATCTGTCTGTATGTGTGTGTGTACGTCGCTTCTCCCCCTCCTCTTTTTCTCTGTCTCTGTCTTTGTCTCAGTAACCCCCCCCCCCCCCCCCCCTTCGACCACCACATTCCACTCTCTCTCTCTTCGTTCTGCCCTAGTCACGACTGCCCCTCTCTAAGGGAGACAGGTCTCATACTGGTGATATAAACCCCTATGCTTTCCCCTCCCACTTCTCAGATGTGCCAAATATCCTACATTATTTATTCAGACGTTTCGCAATGTCTTGAAAGGGTTTTGTCAAATGTGCTTTTAGTAAATCCTTTATAATCACATTTCCTCGCGTATAATGACGTATAACTGATCGGTCCAATTCGAACTTAAGGATAATTACACTCCCGCTCCTAAGGGGCACTTTTTTTTTCCTAGTACGGTGTTTTTTAGATTCATAGCAAGAGGAAAACTAAGGGGAAAAGGCAACAAAAAAAGTATCAAATGCTAAAGGCGGAATGCTCCAGAGAGTTATGAGAATTTTGAGAATTACTATCAATAGTTTCCATACTTCCATCTAATCATGTTCAAAAGAGAGATTTATAGTTGTTAGCTAAAAATATTGCCATTGTTCTTATTGAGGTAAAATTTGAATATAGCTTATAACTATAGCTAGTGTACGCCTAAAGAAAGTAACATTAAGATAAAAAAAAGTCATATATCTTCACGGATATCCTTCTCTCCAACTATACACAATCATATCAATGAAAATGTTTGAAAGAATAAGAGCGAATGTGAGAGAAATTCGGAATTTTGAAATCAATCCGAGTATAATGCATGAATGCTTTTACATCCGAAAAGAATGGGTGGATGCATTTAAAAGGATGCATGTATGGGTGGGCTTTCCACTTAGTTTCAGACGGTTTTAAGATGTGAATTCCCCCAAGACAATTTTAGAGCCCCCCCCCCCCCCCCTCCTTTAAATAAAGAGAATATTTTAATATCCATTGGTTAAAGCATAGACATTCACCGAGTTTGGCCGTCTTTACTCCACTTACTAACTCCACATCCACCCCTGATGAACTATTGCACCAATTTTACCAATTTATTATTCCTACTTCAGATCTGGGCCCCATAATTCATGTGAGAGTGCCAAATATCTTGCCCTGTTTATTCAGACGTTTCGCAATACCTTGGAAGGATTGTGTTAAAATGTGCTTTTAGTAAATTCTTTATAATCACATTCCCCCGCATATAACGACACGTAACTGATCGGTCTAATTCGAACTTTAGGATAATTACTCCCCCGCTCACAATATACATTATTTTCCTAATACAGGTGGTTGTTAGATTCACAGAAACTGGCTAAAAGGGGAAATGGCAAAACAAA